>PVLC010028048.1:0-21347 GCA_004027655.1 Graphiurus murinus
TCTCTCTCTCTCTCTCTCTCTCTCTCTCTCTCTCTCTCTCTCTCTCTCTCTCTCTCTCTCTTTCTCTCTCTCTCCTTCCCAGATGCTGTAAGTCAAGCAACTTTCCTCCACCACACATTCCGCCATGACATTCTGCCTCACCTCAGGCCCAACTGGCCCACCATGGACGAAGACCTCTGAAACTATGAACCAAAATAAATCTTTCCTCCTCCATGTTGTTCTTGTCAGATATTTTGGTCAGGGCAAAGAAAAGCTAACACAGAGAGAATACAGAGATGCACTTGGATGCAGGTAGCTTGGTGGAGAGACAAGCTTGCACGAGTTAGGGCTCTTCGCTGAAGCCAGCACTAAAAGCTGGGCTGACAGCCTGCACAAGGGGGAGATGAGGGCCTCAAGAATGGCTCCAAGGATTTTCTAGAGCAACTAGCTGGTCCATGGTGCCACTGTCTGCACACCCCCCTTCCAGGCTGAGCTAGTTCTAGCAGGGCCTTGACTGACCTGCTGGTCCCTCCTCGATCAGAAAATTTGGCAAAGCTTCCATCCTCAGAGCTCAAGACAGACCCACTTCCCTTGAGAAGATCCAGGGAAGTGGGTGACACATCAGGGCACCTCTAACAGGTGTCAAATCTGCATCCATGCGGTTTCTACTGATTCCCAGATGAGGTGCTGAGATGGTGTCCATCCTTCCCCAGATGGAGGCGAAGGCTAGGCACAGAGGGAGCATCAGTTCTTCTGCCCCCCACAGATTCCTGCAGTGCAGTTTCAGAAGCTGAGGTAAAAGAGAGCAAGAGTATGTTGCTTTCACCTGAATTACTGCCACACAATCATAGTTAAGCCCGGACTGTGCAGGAGAGGACACTTCTTCTGCTGTACCTCTTCCCTGTGTCTGCTCCCTCAGCTGAGCACTTTGACCACCAAGGAGGACAGATGCTCTGCAGGTCTAATTTGAGTCAACAAATTCTTTTTGTGGAAAGTCATTTTACATCCAACAAGAGATAACTGTATTTCTAGAAAGCACCTCTACCACCATTATCAGTGGTGTTCATACACACACACACACACACACACACACACACACACACACACACAGAGTTTTGTTTACAGTCCAAGAAAGGCACATATATTCTGAATATATACTCCACCCTCATCGCAAACAACTATAACATTCTAAAAACCTACACATGCTTGTAAATAGATCACCCTTAAATTGAGCAGGATCTCTGAATACCCCATGAGTCATACAGTTAAAATGTCCCCTGGAGAGCCCGACTTGGCAACAGACATTTTCCTATAAAAAAAAAAAATTGAGTTCAGAGCTTTCCATGGCACCCAGCTCGGTGCCAGGAAGAGCCCATCTGTGTTTGGTGGGGAAGCCAGCAGTCAGGAAACCTGGGAGGCCAAATGCTATGCCCTTCACCTGGTGGAAACACTTCCTCCAGGAGGCCACTTAGCAGAATGTGCAGTGGACACGTGAAAGGGCCCCTGGTTCTAGCACAAGCTCTGCCCTCACCGGGTTCCCCTTCCTGGGCCTTTGTTTCCTTGTGTCTGAAAAGAAGAGACTAGATAGAACTAAAGTGAGCAGTCGCCAAGCGCCAGAATCATGCAGGGCAATGTGCTGCGGGAATGAAAACAGGGAGGGGAGCCAAAATTCAGCTCCAGTTCTCCAGGAACATGCAGATTCATCCTCTTTCAGATCCAGGAGGCTGAGCTCTGCGTCTCTTCTAAGACCTCCCTCACCTGAGCAACTCGGGTTGGAGGAATGTCACTGCAGAAATATCACAGCCGAAGAAGGCCTGTGGACTCCGTCTCTTCTGCTGCTACTGGCCAGGGCTAAACCGTGGAGCCTTTAAATTCACACACCCCACCAAAAGCTGGAGAAGTGCTGATGGCGACAGGAACACAGCCCTGCCCCAAGCTGCTCCCTGTACTCTCTGGGTCTCAGTCAGGCCTAGCAGACTTCAGCAGGGAGGGAAGCCTGGAGCTAAAAGAATCTTAATGAGTGTGGCTGTCTGCTGGAGGGCCACTGGGGGAGGCAGCCAGCCTGGGGGTCCTGGAGGTATCTCTAGCCTGTTGGAGACATCTCCAGACAGCCCGGAGCCTGCTTAGGAGGACAAGCAGCTCCCCATGGGCCCCAGGCAGCCTCGGGATGAAGGGTGGTCTTGGCGGTAGGATCCTGCAGATGCTGAATCTCACCCACAGCGTCTCCCTCCTGCTGGCCTGCTTTCCATCAGCCGCCTGCTCCCTTCCACATCTGTGCCTCAGCACCCGTGGCTACCTAGGAATTCCCACTTGGAAGAAACAGCTGGCACTTTTTAGCCACTGGCAGCCACTCCCTCTGGTCCCACCTTGAAGCCCCTGTCCCCTTCTTCTGTCCCTCACAAGGAGTCTCCTGTGGTCTGTCAGCCTCTTTCCCTGGATTCTCAGCAAGAGCTCAGATTCCAAGCAATAGTCCTTTCTCTTCTCTGGTTTCCATTTCCTTAGCAGTGACCTCTCTCCAGGACAGGGTGGCCCAGGGGTCTCCCATGCTTCCAGACAAAACTGTGTGGCTATCACTCACTTAACTCCACAACTTGGATTCTTCCAGCTCTTACGCTGCTCACTCTGTTTTGCCTACACCTGCAGCCAAATCTACTCTCTGCCCTGGGGTGGGGGTGTGAGGCTGACATCTGTGGACTACATCTCCCAGGATGCCTTGCTTCCAGCTTCCTGTTGGGCTTAGCCAATGGAAGGCACCAGAAGAAGAGGTAGCACTGGGAGGAAAAAAGGCCGGTTGTTTCTCCTACCTCTGCCTGCTGTGGCTGGTGTGGTCTCTGGTTTTAGTGGAGGCCCTCTATGTGACTTCAGTTACCACAGGCCTCCCTTCCTCTGGAGTTTCACTTTTCACTGGGCCACAGTTACACTCTTCCTTTCTCTTCTCCTTTTAGCTTTTGGGTCCTAATGACACCCCTCTTACTGGTTCCTGGGTGCTTCCCCATGTCAGATTGCTGACAGTCTTACTAAGTTGCCGAGGCTAACTTTAAACCTGCAATCCTCCAGTCTGAGCCTCCGAAGTACTAGGATTATAGATATGCGCCATCATGCCCGGCTTGAATCTGCTTATTTTTAAGGAAATAGAAAATTCCAGAATCATTCCATATGCCTGGCACTTCATATGAACAAATGCTTGCTTTAAATTTATTATTTTAGATGTTTTTAAAATGAAATAAAATATTACAGAGGTAAAATACCCCTTATGCTCACACCAGTCCCATCTCCCCTCTTTAGAGCAACCAGTAAGATGGATTCCATGTTCCCAGGCCGTGTCTTTAAATGTTCACCATGCTACATGTATAGATAAGCAATATATAACATCGTTCCATGTTTTTTAATTTGTATGAAAAATGGTGTCATCCTAAATGTGATACTTAGAAACGTGCTTTTCCTGCTCAACATTGTGTTTTCAAGATCGAGCTCTGCTGACTGCTGCGGATTTGATCCTTGCTTTCTAGTTAGTGCATAGTAGTCCATCATGTAGATGCCCCACAACTTATTAACCTCAGGCATACCCTCAGTGGTGGGCATTTTCTGGTATTCATTCTTTACTTATTACTTGTCTTTGTTTCTATAGGCAGTGTTCATAAAACATGGACAAGAGCTTCTGTAGGATTTATCCTGGATTTGAAGAATCCAGTCACTGAGTGTATATTTGCAATTTTATTACATTTTTGCCACATTTGTTCTCCAAATGATTTTACCCACCTACCAAATTCTTGTTTCCTTATGTTCTCACCAGTACTTTGTTTTGTCATAATTTTCTATATTTATCAAGTTAAAGGCATACAATAGAATTTCCTTGTTTAAATTGAATAATATCTCTGCTTACTGGTGAGGCCCAGACATCTTTTTGTATGTGAAGTGAGCATTTAGGGTTCTTATGTGAATTATTGGATCAGAGTCTTGTTTTTCTACTGAGCTTTTTGTCTTTTTAAAAATTTTACTTAAAAACTTCTTTATATATTTTGAATGTTTATTCGTTTTTATGAGCTACCTTTTATTTCGTATTTTTTTGTTTTAAATATGAACAATTTTCTTTATTATTTCTAGTTTAAAGTCTAATAAATCCTTTCTAATATCCATGTCTTAAAAACATCCTCTTGAGCATTAAAGTCTTTAAGCCCTCTGGGGTATGGTATGAGGTAGGGAATCTAATATTTCCTCACATACTTATTGAAAGGTTTAGAATTTCTCCAATAATTTAAAATGCCTCCTCTATCATAAACTAAGCTCTAATTTATATCAGGCTATCTCTGAGCTTTCTATTCTGTTTGATTGATCAATTTTTCTATCCCTGCTGTCCACCCTTACTCCAGTTGAGAATAAAACCCATAGCTTCTTATCTCAGCTCCTTATCTCCAACATCTCCCGCCTCAGTGTTGCCATGCACACTTCTTTGAGACCTGTCTTTATACTTTATCTAGTGTCTACTGTGTGTCCAGCAGTGTGCTAGCTACACATGCATTATTCACTTATTCTTCACAGCTCTTTATGCAATCCCGTTTTTGCCAACCAGGACAATGAGGCTCGGAAATTGAGTAACTTGCCCATGCCATACAGCCAGTAAAAGGCAAACCAGGATCTGGAACCCACATCTGTCTGTCTCTAGAGTACTGGTGGCACTCCATTTCCATTTTCTAGCCTTCAAGACCTCCACAATCCCTACATCAGTGTCATCATAAGGACTGTGTGAGAAGATATATAAGAAAGCACTCAACACAGGGTCTAACACATCATAGCCACTTGGTAGACATCAGCTAACTTTAAATAAGATGTAGGCAGCAGTGGCTAAAATTTAAAAAAAAAAGTCAAACTTTACCCTAGCCCATTAACCCTGGCTTTTAAATCTCAGCAGGAATTGACAATGGTTGAATGATTAGAAAGAAATCACCTTTGAATAGCCCCCCTTCCACTCTCCTTCTGGTTAGAAGCTCCCAGGAGCAAAAGGAAGACCAGAACAGGGGAAGCTTGCATGGATGGGAAACCCTTAGAAATCTTATTTATTTCACACTTAGCCTCAGAGGCTGAGGACCAACAGCTGTTCTGTAGCTCTGGACTGGCACAGCAAGCCTGCCTATTGCATGGCCATCACAACCCAGATTTCACATCTCCAGGCACCCACAGCCAGAGAGGGGTATTTTCTTCCCTGGACGGTCGCCTGGGCTCAGGTTATGGCTAGAATCACCATCCCTTTGGTAACGGCCATGGCAACAAGCAGCATAGGCCTCCCTGAGAGGAGGCAGGTGAGACAAGACAGCTTTTCTGGGCAGCTCTCTGGCTAATGGGAACCACATTGATGAAGGAAACTGATTGACAAAAAATCCAGCTGCCAGCAGGCAGGCTGCCTTTACTGCTAGAAGATTATGATCACTTGCGATTTTCTTGCTAATTTAAGTTTTCATAGGAAAAGGAAACACACACACACACACACACACACACACACACACACACACACGTGTGTGTGCGTGCATGCATATGTATGCATGTCCTTCCATGCCGATTCTGTTTCAGAAGCTGAGGCCTAAGTGCTGTGGTTCCTGGCTTTCTCTGACTCCTCCACTCACATCTGCACCATGTCACTGACAGCTCCGGACACGGCCCCAGGGCACTCTGCAGGGGTCAGAATAACAGAAAAACAGCAATGGGGAGGACAGCACACTCTCTCCCTTGTTTGACTTGGAAATTCTTTCTAAGTCTCAAAAGAAGCAATATGTTGGGTCCTAAAAGAGGTGAAAATTACATCAGTTTACTGAGAGAGAAACCCAAAGGGCTTCAGCCTATTTTCCTTTGCTGGGATCTGGCTGGGAGTACTGAGGCAGCTGCTCCCGGCCATGATTTATCTGCCTGTGACTGACTTGGAAAGGGCAGGATTTCCCCTTTAAACAGTCTCTATAGTTTCCCCCCAAAGAAGTGGGAACCCTGGACCCATAACCTTTCTATGTGGTTGAGTGGAAAGAATAACATTCAATTTGTGTTTAAAACTACAGAAGCCTGAAGAAGAACCTCTTCATTAGAGGGATACTGAGGCACCCCTCATTCCTTGACCTGCTAATGTGGTAGCACACAGGTTCCCACACATGCCCCAAACACATGGCAGGCAGCACTGACATGCACATCACACACGTGTGCACAGATACATCCAGGGTCAGGGCGTGTTATAGTTACATAGGAAATGTCCTCCCCCAAAGAGCTCACTTAGTGTTTGGAGCTGATGTGTGGAGTCATGAGGGTTGTAATCCCAGAAGTGGGTAAATCCACTGTAAATGGATTGACCTAGACGGTACCCGGTGGATAGGCCAGTAGGGTGTGGCTGGAGGTGGGTCCCTGGGGTGCAGCCTTGGGGATTAGATGAAGGTTTCCTCCTCCCCCTGCTTGCTCTCTCATGCGTCCGCCTTCCTGATGTGAGGAGCACAGCCCATGCGCTCTGCCTCCGCCTCCTACCGCCATGCTCTGAGACCCGAGGTCCCCAGCCTCACATGCACTGAGCCTGAAACCGGAAGAAAAGAAATCTTCTTTCCTCTAAGTCACGTGGTCAGATAGTCAGATTATGACTTCAAGAATGCTGCCAGATACAGACCAACTCCAGGGAGTGGCAGCTACAACCAGATCCATTTCTCCTGCATTCATTAAAGCTTATCAGAACTCAGGTGAGTTACAGGAACATATCAGAAAGGGAACTTAAAAAATCGTGACTGAGCTGGGTGTGGTGGCTCACGCTTGTAATCCCAGCATTTGGGAGGCTGAGACTGGAGGATCTGGGTTCTGGCCAGTCTCAGCTACCTAGTGAGGCACTCCAGAACTTAGTGAGACCCTGTTTCAAAAATAAAGAATAAAAAATAGGACTGGGGGTGTAGCTCGGAGGTAGAATGCACCTGGGTTCAATCCCTAGTACTGCAAAAAAGTAAAAAAAGAACAACAATAACAGCAAAACATGTCTGGTCATCTCTCACAGATTCACTATAATGCACTTTTTTACATTCTAACAAACCATCTTGGAGGCAGAGACCTGATTTCTAGTCCTAGTGCTGGCCTGAACTTGGTGACCGTGGACAGGGGACTCTGAGTATTGCTTTCCTCATCTGTTAAAGAGTGAGGATGGGCGGGTGGCATCTGAAGGTGCTGGCAGCAGCAACATTCTCTAGGTCAAATACTAGGTACTTTGGGTCACGGAACATTCTGAGATCCCTGAAAAAGGGGATGCTCCCGAATGCCCAGCTCCGACTCTTCCTGCTGGGCCCTGCAACACTTCCCCCATGGCAATTTCCATCTACTTCCTACCCCATTGACTAACAAACTTCCTCGTGTCGCCATACCTCTCCATAAAGTTCTGTCCTCAGTAGAGGATGTGATAACTGTGTACAGACTGGGTATCAGTGACCAAAGGGAAGGAGGGGTTGCCTTTCAACAGACTGAAGCTGTGAACCAGAGACTGAGGCCAATTGTGGGCTTTTCAGCTGGACAGTTAAAGGTGAAGGTGCTTGGGAATGGGGACCCTGACCATCAGAGGCCTCTTCTATTGCTGATGCTTAACATTCCACTATTAGAGTCCCTTTGCTAAACCTACAGAGCCTCTTCTTCCCACAAAGGCAATAAATTAAGTTTTAGCAGTCATTTGAGGGCTTGGTGAGAGGGAGATATTCTGATCCTTTTTTTAGTGCCTTTTTAATGTGTGGGGGTGTGGAGATGGGGCAGAAAGAAATAAGGGACTTAATAGCAGAAGGATGTATGAGGAATTCCTGGATGGGGAGAAAAAAACCAAAAAAGCAAAGGCAGGCTTGGGACTGGAGAAAATAAGCTTCATGTGCCCCACAATTTTGGTGAGGGCCTCCCTGTCCTGGGAACTCCCCTGCAGAGAGGAGGAGGAGCCCAATAAAGAAATCAGGAGAAGGAATTCCAGACATGTTAGAGCAGCACAGGCCTAGAGATAAAACAGACAAGGCTGTGTTGAGTCACTCTGTGGAGACAGGATGTCCCCCCCATCCAAAATTTGGTTCAGATGTCAAGAAGGATAACACTGCCCGTGTACCAAGAGGGTATTAAAAAGGCTCGTTACTCACACAGTGAGGCTCTCTAGGGTGAGCAGAGCAGGCTCCCAAGCAGATCTGGGAATGGCGGGGGGTTCATGGAGGGTAGGGGGTGAGGCTGGGGTAAGAGTTCTTGTGTGACAGCAAGAACTTGTGTGGCTCAAACCTTCTGCTGGAGGAAGATGTGCCCTGGCTTCCTTCTCGGCCTGCCCAGATGTGGGCAGAAGGGGAAGGGAGTGATGGGCTCAAAGCTGTCAGCAATCACCAAAACTGAGATTTTGATTATTTTTACAGGCTGGCAAAGAACAATAGATCCTGTTTGTCTCCAAAGTCCATCCAGACCCTCCATCCCTAACACTGTCAGACCCCAGGAACCCCCCAGCCTCCCAGGCCTTCAGTGTTAGGCAGAGGCTAAAGTGCCTTCAGTGTTCCCAGGTCAGTGGACCAGGAACTTTCATTCTTTTAAGAACTAGGGTCAGAGCCGGGCGTGGTGGCGCACCCTTGTAATCCCAGCATTCGGGAGGCTGAGACCAGAGGATCTGGGTTCGCAGCCAGCCTCAGCTACCTAGTGAGGCACTCTGCAACTTGGTGAGACTCAGTTTCAAAATAAAGAATAAAAAATAGGGCTGGGGGTGTAGCTTGGAGGTAGAATGCCCCTGAGTTCAATCCCCAGTACCGCAAAAAAAAAAAAAAAAAAAAAAAAAAACAGAACTAGGGCCAGGTGCGGTGGCACACAGCTGTAATCCCAGTACTTGGTAAAGCTGAGACAGGAGGATCGCAGGTTCAAGACCAGCCTTGGCAACTTAGTGAGACCCTATTTTGAAATAAAAAATAAAGTGGGGTGTAGCTTGGAGGTAAAATGCCCCTGAGTTCAATCCCTAGTACCACAATAAACAAATAAACAAGTAAATAACTGGGGAGTCTGTTAAAATGTTTTCTGACTCTATAAATCTTCTGATTTCTGTGGAGTGTGTGTGTGTGTGTGTATGTGTGTGTGTGTATGTGTGTAAAACACTACCTTTAACATTGACCCCAAGCTTCAGAATCTTACAAAATGAAATGACTGAGCCTCTTACTCAGAACTTGCTCATTTTGTGCCTAAAAAATAAAATATGCTAAAGAGGACAAGAGGGCAACTCTGAAGGCGAAGTCCATCATGTCAGAGCGACTCGTCAAACACAAGTAAAGCAGATTATGAGCAGGGATAGAAGCAAGAGGGCACGCCAGAGTGCAAGCTCAGACACAGACCATCCTTCTCAGCTCGTCACCAGGCCACATAGCACCCAGAAATGCTGGCATTACCCCCCTTGTTCTTGGAGCCAACTCCCCTTGAGCATGGATTTAGAGCCAGGTGAAAAGTAATCTCGTTCCTTTAGAATCCCAGTTTTGAAATTGTAAGTGGTATCCATCAGGATTCGAGATCTTTGGATCCAAACAGGTCAGGTTAAATCCCACCTCTGCTTTCTTCACACCTGAGCCACTTTTCCCTCATTCTTCAAAATAAGGATGCTAAGACCATAGCGAATATTAGAAGAATTGGGGGTGTTACCTGTAAGAGACCTTGCATAGAGCAGGCACTAAATAGTTACTACATTTTAGGAAAGAAAAGAGGTTAGATCTCAGACCCACAAGGTTCTTAGAACATCGAAGAGGTCAGAGGAGGCCCTAGAGCAAACAAAACAAAACTATATTTGCATGTGCGTGTGTTAAAATGATCTTCTTATCACTCACCGCATCCCCAGGGAGCTGCACAAAGCCAGGTGTATAGTGGGTGCTCAATAAACATTCATTGAATTGATGAAGCAATAGTTGGTATACCCATCCCTCTGGTCCCACCTCATCAGGATGGGAAAAGGAAGAAATGAACACACACTCCACATGACACACACACTCCTCACTGTACATTATATCAGTGAAGTCTCACAACTCGGAGTGATGGTCCCTTTTTGACTGATGAGGAAAAGTGAGACCCTAAGAGGTTTGAAATAATACCTCTACGGTTAAATAGCTAGTGAGTGATGGAGCTGGGCTTTCACTTGAAAGCCCACGTTCTTCAAGGCTGCCAGACCACAAGTGTGGTCGGAGGCAGGGCCGAGGCAGCACATCAGAGGGGAGCCAGCAGGCAGGAATGTCACTCTGATAGTTTCCTCAAATGTGCAGCTCTCCTCCACAAAAACACTTCCCAGATGTTTCCAGGCCCTGGCAAGTCTTCAGTCACCAAGTGAGGGATGGTCCCCACACCTGCAGGAGAACAGAACTTTATAGGCTGACCTCTCTGGATTATGCTTTTGAATTTGTCCAACGGCCATCACTAAAACCTTGTCTCAGCTGCCTTGGGAGCCCTAAGGCCACATGAGACAGTCCTTTTACCCTTCTTGAGTCCTAGGTTGTGGCAGGTGCTATGAGCTATGTGTCCCTCCTCCCTCAAACGCATGTTGAAGTCCAAATTCCCAGTACCTTTGGAGAGCAATATTATTAGGAAATAGCGTCTTTGCAGATGTAACCAAGTTATGATGAGATTGTACTGAGGATGAGTCCTTGACTAACTAGAATGAGGGAAATTTTGACACAGACACCATCACAGAGAGAATACCACACGAAGACAGGGGCCAAGCTTGAAGTGAGACGCCTGAAAGCCAGAAGGTAAATACTAAGCATGGCAGCCACCACGAGAGGCTGGGAACGGTGTGGAAAGACAGGATCCAGAGCCGTGGGGACTACCGCTACTGGTGTATTGGCTTCAGACTTTGAGCTCCCAGAACTGTGAGAGAATCCGCTTCTGCTTTCTTAAGCCACCCAGTTTCAGTACTTTTTTCTAGCAGCTCTTGTAAACTAACACAGAGGGCTCTTGTGGGCAGCCTCCACATCCCCAAGCATGGTGCCAGCTAGGCCCTCAGGTCCCATATGCCAGCCCCACAGCTCCCCCTGGGCTCATTATCCCTCAAGCCTTGGCTCTAAATGTCCTTCATGGATTCAAGGAATAATACACCAACTTTCTGAGAACATAATCACCAACATCCTTGTTGCTATTTATACACTCCCGCAGCGTAGGTGGAAGGTTTTAGAACATTCTGGAGAACAGTGGTACTTGAGACTTTGTGCCACCATACGTGGGGAAGAGGCAGAGTGAGATCAGGAGAGGAGAGCAGGGTTTTAACTCAGTTCAAATTCCAGCTCCGCCCCCTCCCAGCTGTGGAAAGCCTGTTGGTCTCTTCGCCAACAATAGGAGAAAAATGACACCGAGGTCTCTGGGTTGTTCAAATGAAATAATGTATTTGAAGTGTCTGGCATATAGAATGTAACCAGTGCATATCATTACTAAGTGTGTGTGTGTGTGTGTGTGTGTGTGTGTGTGTGTGTGCGTGCATGTGCTGAGGATTGAACCCAGGGGTATTCTACCTCCCAGCTACACCTCCAGTCCTATTTTTTATTTTGAAACAGGGTCTCACTAAGTTGCTGAGGCTGACCCAGAACCTGGGATCCTCCTGTCTCAGCCCCCCAGTCTATAGGCATATGCCACTGCAGCCGACTTCATTACTAACACTTTCAGCATCGTCATTGCTTTTACTTCATCTTTATTATTAACTTCCCTGAAATGGGATGGCCCACACCATGAGTTGCAGCCTAATGAGAGGTGAGAGATATAGGGGAGGGAGTCCAGGGGAAGGAAATTCCCTGGGTTTCCTGCCCAGCTTGTACTACTATGTTCTGAGAACAGCCCTTCCCATCATAATTGGTGCCCATAAGTGACAATTGTTATTATTACTGTATGAAGCTGCGTCCACGCCCTTAATGGTTCCTCTGTGCCCCTGCCAGGCTCAAGGTCATAGGTGGCTGTGGTAGAGGTACTCCCCTGTGGTAGGATTCTGTTCCACACCCTTTTCCTTGTAACGTGCATTTCCTCCCACCAGGAGCAGAATGTGCCCCCCACGTGACTTCTTTGGGCCAGTAGACTATCCACAGACATGACGACAACAGAGGCGCACGGCTGTCTTGCTCTCATTCCTGGCAGTATGTTTCGAACACTTTGTGCATGTTTGTCGGGCACTGTTCTTCACTGTCTTATTAAATCGTCACAACAAAATGGTACCCATTTTCATGGCAAGTTTTACAAATAAGAAAACTGAGGCCTAGAGAGCTGAAGCGGCCTGCCCAGAGTCACCCCATGGTGAAACCACGGCTGAATCCAGGCAGCCTGGCTTCTCTGGCCACTACACCTCGCTGTGCCACCTACAAGCCTGAAGAAGGTGCAGAAATCTCTCCTGCCCCCAAACCCAGAAAGGTCATACCACCACTCTCCTCCTCCACCCCCTCTTCCTTCTTCCACCAGGAGTGTGCCAGGCATCGCATCATGTTTTTTATGTGTGTGTATGTGGTACTGGGGATTGAACCCAGGGGCATTCTGCCTCTAAACTACACCTCCCAGCCTCTCCCCCCCCTTTTTTTTTTGGAACAAGGTCTCACTAAGTTGCTGAGGGCTTTGGCTAAATTGCTGAGCCTGGCTGCAAACCTGCAATCCCCTTGTCTTAGCTTTCAGAGTACTAGGGTTATATGTGTGTGCCACCATGCCTGGCAATGCCATGTGCTTTATATACCTTACCCCGTCATCTCTATAACCACTCTGGAGGTAATATAGATGAGGCTCAGAGAATCCAAGTAGCTTCAAAGTCACACAGCTAGTACATAGCAGAGCTTGAATTTGACCCTAAACCTTGACTATCTGGTTCCCAAACCTGTCCTCTTTCCATCTTTTCGCTAAGCCACTCTGTATCCTCCCCCTGGTATTGCTAAGTTATGGGGGTCTCTGCTTCTTCCATCTAAAGTAGAATCATTGGTCTGGAATGTAGAACCCAGATCCTTCACCCACATTGAAGGAATATGGTGAAAGCAGTAGCAATCGTGTTTAGGTTCTATCAAGAGTCTATGTCAATCAAAATTTGTATTGTTTTTCAAATACATGGACAACTGTCTGAGCAGTGTGATGAAGGGAATATTTAACAAGTCTTAGAGCAGAAGGTTGAGAATCAGTGAAGGTCGACCCCTGGAATGAAAACCATCCCAGGAGGTACATGTCAGAGATGTGCAGCCCGTCTATCTGGTCTGACACGGAGTAGATGCTGGGAAGTTGAAGGGTCTTGGATGGGAAGGGTCCATCTACCTAATCCAAAAGTCCAGTTGGTATCTGGTGGCTTTGCAGACTGGGCAGCCAGGGCCCAGGGGGGACCCAAGTTCCCTGCCAGCCCGTGCTCTAATGAAGCCATCTGTTCTACAAATATTTAGCCAGCCAGTGTTAAAGAATAACGGTTTAAACCTGAACACTTTTTTCTGGCAGTGGCCTGGCCTCGCACGTGGCAGTGGCCTCTGCGTGAGAGGTAACACTGGCTGAACACTTCAATAAACAGACCCTCCCTGCCTCTGGGGTGCAGTTTGTTCTGGAGAACAAATCCTTCTTCCTCAAGGATTTTGAATTTTATATATATATATGTATATATATATATATGTATATATATATATATGTATATATATATATATATTTTTTCAGCTAAACCAAATTCAAGGCAATAAAGCAAATTCAAGACAATAAAGCAAATTCAAGGCAATGAAGCAGTCTCCCAGAATTTAGGAGCCAGAGTAGCTCTCTAACACTGATGTAGGAAGAACCCCAGGGTATATTATTAGGTAAAATAAATACATTTGGAAACTGTTGATTTCATAAGAAAGCAGGGAAAAATGAAAGTAATATTCACATTTTTGTATATACATAAAGAAAATCTGGAAGGATCCATGAGCTACTAGTATTTGGAAGAGGGGATGGTAGGAAGGGGTGGAACTGAGGTAAAAATGGGAGGAAGAGCTTATATACTTTGAATTTTTTATTTTCAAATTATTAGATGATCTAGTTATACCACTCCTCGGTAGCTTTCCTAAAGAACTAAAGTCATGATAGTATAGTGATGCATGCATACCCATGTTTAGCAGCAAAACTCTCAATAGCCAAATTATGGAGCCAACCCAGTTAAGTGGCTAAAGAAAATGTGATACACATAATGGAATTTTACTCAGTCTTAAGGAACAAAATTATGTCATATGGAAGAAAAGGAATGGAACTGGAGAATAATTGCTAAGTGACATTAGTCAGTCTCAGAAAGTCAAGGGTGGTTAGCTGCTGTGGTCTCAGGGTGCAGCCCAGTGTCATGGAGCAGAGGAATAGCCCAGGGGCTCCTCAGGGAATGACAGTTCCATTACCTAGAGCCCTGCTGGAACTCATTTGTGATGCAATCCCAGACCCTCAACTCAACATCAGCTACTTCTCTGTGACTGGGTCCAGATTAAGGTATTCCAAGAGTGACTTCATTGGATTCACACTCAAGAGGACTTTACCAGGTTTTCCTTCCCCTCTGTACATCACAGTAAAGTGCCAAGGCCTTTAGACTGGGGTAAGTGTATTACAATGGCAAGAGTGCCGGCACCAACAAGAGATTCACTGGACTGGTCAGTGCCTCTGTTTCACCAAGGGTAATAGCCTTACCGACAAAGCAGAATAAACCAAGTGCCCTGTGTGCTGCCACCACCAGCTGACAATACACAAGAAAAATATAACTTAGACTGGAGCCCTGTCTTTTCTTGAGAAGTGGGGATTTAAAGGAGCTATATTCTGAGAGCTGTGTTGCTTGCAAGTGACTGATAACATAGACTGGATTGGTCCCTGAATTCAGAGACTGAGTTACAACTCAGTGAAAAATCGACAATGAAATCTTGAAGAATTGCACTAAGGTGCAAGCCAGATTTAACCCTCTATAAGTAATAGTAGTTGAACTGAGAAGTTGCTAGACCAAACCTGTAAGAAGACTGGCTACTCGGGTGCCTCTGTTTGTTATTGTTGTCTCTTGCTGTTCCATTGCTCCTTGTGTTGTCTTTCAAAGTCCAGATGTTCACATTGCCAGGACTGTGGACAACAGGGGTTTCCTAGTTTAGAATTAGGCCATTGGTTGTGCCAAACTAAACTTGTTGAAAATGAGTGTTACCGAGTATTCTTAGCCTGTATTAACAGAGCTCATTATTGCCCAGAATGTTATCGGGATAATCCTGCTAACAGAAGCCTTGTGTTTCCCTGGCCTTTCCCACTTGAGTGGGTTCTCCAAAACCTCACCAGATGGACCTTTGAAAAAGCTTGCCATCCATTTCTTCTGGGTCCTCCACTGATTAGGGAAAGGACACGTGATTCCAGCGTAGCTGGTTTTAACCCTGAATTACAGTTAATCTTGACCAGAACAGACAAAACCTTTAACAAAAAACTTGGCCAAAATAAATATCTGCTTTAGTGATCAAAATCATGGAGACTCTAGAGGGCTTTATGCTAGTAGTCCAAGGAAGATGGAAATACAACTCCCTCCCCCTTCTATTTTTTTTGTGGTGTTGGGGATTGAACCTGGGACCTTGCACATGCTAGGCAAGCACTCTCCCACTGAACTCTATCCCCAGCCCTCATTTTAAAATCTGACCTAAACTGTCACTACTTTGGGGAACTGCTTCAATTGCTGTTTCTGCTTCTGTGGCCTAAGTGTATTTTATTCAGCATGAATTGAGTTAGTATTCCAGCCAGACTGTTCATCCAGAACCAATATCCATAGTCCCTGTAAATGATGTTTCGGAAGTAGCTTGCCCCTCCTAAATATTTCCACAACCTAATTGTTGACACATCACAACGTATTCCTGGAGGACAGGAGTACTCCATCGTTGTATTTCTTTTCTTTCTTTCTTTCTTTTCTTTTCTTTCTTTCTTTTTTTTTTGCGGTACTGGGGATTGAACTCAGGGGCATTCTACCTCTGAGCTACACCCCAAGCCCTATTTTTTATTCTTTATTTTGAAACGGTCTCACTAAATTGCGGAGTGCCTCACTAGGTAGCTAAGGCTGGCCGCGAACCCGGATCCTCCGGTCTCAGCCTCCCAAATGCTGGGATTACAAGTATGCGCCACCACGCCCAGCCATCATTGTATCTCTAACAGTAACTTCTGTGGGAAAGCATCCTCGTTGTAGCTGGATTCCAGATTATTCCATAAATTTTAATAAGAAATATAGTTCTAAATCTCTCTGTTATACATCATGAATGGTAATGAGATAGGTATATATGTGTGTGTATATATATATATATATATATGTGTGTGTGTATGTGTATGTATATATATACACATACCTATATATACCTATATATATATTTATATATATATTTATATAATACACATACCTATATATACATATATATATAGGTATTTATTTATATATATACACATATATATATATATTTATTTATATATATACACATACCTATATATACCTATATATATATTTATATATATATTTATATAATACACATACCTATATATACCTATATATATATATACCTATATATACCTATATATATATATACCTATATATACCTATATATATATATACCTATATATATATATAGGTATATATAGGTATGTGTATATATATAAATAAATAGGTATATATGTGTGTATGTGTATGTATATATATAACATACACACATATATACCTATTTATTCATATATAACTGTCATGGGTCAGCACAATACATCTTGTGGGTCCTTGGCTTCTGTGGAAGATAGGTATATATGTGTGTGTATATATATATATATATATATGTGTGTGTGTGTATGTGTATGTATATATATACACATACCTATATATACCTATATATATATAGGTATATATAGGTATTTATATATACACATACCTATATATATAGGTATGTGTATATATAAATAAATAGGTATATATTAGGTGTATATATATAAATATATAGGTATATATGTGTGTATGTGTATGTATATATATAACATACATATATAACTGTCGTGGGTCAGCACAATACATCTTGTGGGTCCTTGGCTTCTGTGGAGAAAAGAAGTTCTACATGCACCAGACAGGGACAAAGGCTGAAGTTTATTTTAAGGGAAAGACAGGGGAAAAGACATGGGTCACCTCAGAAGTCTCTGGGAGTGCAGCTGCAGGGAGAGAGAGAGTGTGCATGGTCTCTCCCCATCCTTTTTATATCACACCTGGAGAGGGGCTGGCTCAGGGGTCCAGGGTGGGGATTAGGGAACCTGGGCAGCATGGGATATTGGACTCCCAGCCTTGGGGGGTCTTAAAAAAAGTGACAATTTTCTTTAGGTAGGACACTTCAGGAGGGAGTGGATACAGGAAGTTAGGGATGTGGGCCTTTCTTCCAATAGGTGCGACTTCCTTTTGAGAGGCAAATGGAGCTCTGACCAAAAAAAAAATTTAGGATTTAATCACCTCAGGAGTTAGCCCATTATGAATGAGCCTTGCTTTTTAAGGATGAGCAAGCTCTGTTAAAATGAAACCACATTTTTCTTTCCTTCCCAGTCCGTCTCCTTTCTGCCTAAATTTTATTCCTTCCATTCTACCTCATCATAACCACTTATTCTTGTTTGGCTCTGTTTGGCCCATCCTCAGTGTGGCTGTCAATATTAATAACTGGTCAGTGTCAGAGAAATCACATTCTACTAGGCAACACTTACATAGTTTACACAAGAACATATAAAAGTGCTGCCTGTTTGGCTCTATATAACCCAAGACTACCCTGTCTTTGTGGTGACTGAACTTAAAATGTCCTTTCCTGGAAATGGAAAAGTATCTGTACTATGAGATTTATAATAAAAGAAATTTTCAAGCTTGACTCCATGTAAATGATGAATAGTCTAGTAGAAAGATCTTTCTTAGAACTAAGAAAGTTTTGCTGGACATTGGCCACATTCTGGCCTTCTTTTATTTATGAAAATCATGAAACCAGAGTTGGAGTGAGACAACTTAGAAAACAACTGCAGCACTAGAGAGCAAGCTTCCTTCTCCTTAGGGTTTTGGCTGTTGTAGATTGCCTTAGCTGCTACTGCCATTGCAGCCACCAGATTACCTGGAGGCTAGGATACAGAGAAGGGAGAGGAGAGAAAATAAAATGAGCCATTTCCTTACTCCTGGACCGTTAGAAGTTCCTTTGTCCAGTCCTTGAGCCAAAGGCTTCTTCTAGAACTCTCTGCTCAAGGATGCCCACCTACAGGTTTTAGGATGTTTCTGGTTGTGAGGTACCAACAGGAAAAAATATGGTGTGCTCCCCACCGGTGGCACTTTTGAGTTCTGGTTCTTCCTCCCTCTGCCTGTTGCTGTTTACTTTCAGGTCCCACTCCTGCTCCTCTGTGTATTCTGTTCAGGCTTCATAGTTGTGCTTACCGCATCTGGAACTAGATAAAATATTACCATATTTATCTATCATAAGAATGTATTGCCTTTTCAAATTTTATATTAAAAAAATAGACAACTCAAGGGTGAAACACAGCCATGCAAGAGCCTGATATTTATTCATGTTATTTTAAGTATTTATATGAGTGAAGTATTCAAAAAGATGTGAGAATGTACAGAGCTTTACTTATTACAAAGTACAAAGATCTTTAGTGTTTGATGGGAAATACAACTCAAGAGTTATATATTTATGGAACATCCAATCAAGCAGCTAGCTTGGTTGGGAGTCTAAGACTTTTATGAATAATGGATGTAACTGGTATCTAGGGACCAGGATATGTGTCTCTACTATATAACACATGCACATGGATCTTCAAACCATTTTGCATGTGAATTCCTTAATCTTGGGAAAAAGTAAACCTTTACCCTTGATGTACTTTCCATCTGGCTCCTGCCATTCTCACCACACTGGGCTCCTGGGCTCCTTGGTGTCCCCTGAACTTGGCAGGCCTGCTCCTTCCTCCCTTGGGCCTTTGCATTAATTGTTCTTTCTACCTGGGAGATTCTTCTCCTAGAGAGCTGCTAACCTCCTCACTCCAAAGGAAGTGAAGCCTCATCTGGCCATGTTAATTAAAGTTGCCAGCTCTATAACCTCATCCCCCCTCCCAGCCACGTGGCTCACCTGTTATCACCCAATGTGAGGAGATAATGCTTACCAACATCCATTTAAAAAAGCATCAACATGCCGGGTGTGGTGGTGCACACTAGTAATCCCAGTACCTGGAAAGCTGAGAAAGGAAGATCATTAGCCTCAGCAGGTTAGAGAGACTCTCAGCAACTTAGCAAGACTCTGTTTCAGAATAAAAATTTAAAAGGGCTAGGGGTGTGTGTAGCTCAGAGGTAGAATGCCTCTGGTTTCAATTCCAAGAACCAAAAAAAATAAAATAAAGAAAGGAAATAAACAAAACATCAACATGCTACTTGTTAGGAGTCAGAAACATATTATTCTTCTCCCTCTTGATTTTGTATTTCCATTTTACTTCTCCAGCAAAATTTCAATTTAATATAATTCAGTTTATGCTGGCAAGTTTTTTCATTAACTCTATAATATTACTTTGCAACAAAGTAGAAATTTCAGTACATTCTTCCTAGATACTGTAAGACTCTAAATGTTAAAAAAAATTCTTCTGAACTGAATTATTGAATTTAACAGTAAATATCTAGTTTAAAAGACAGCACACTTTTTCATAATAATTATACTAAAAAAATTAATTCTCTGAAAATGTAACAAAAATTGAATCAGTTCAAAAAGCAAAGTGAAAAACTTCACACACTACTCACATTTGCTGGTAAATCAACAGGTATCATGAGCACTGAGAGGTAACCAGCAGCACGTCCCTCCTGTGGGCTACTCGAGGCCCCCATCCAAGCGCGCTGTCCTGGGAGCTTCTGCTTCCCTTCCTGGCTTGGAAGCAGTTCTAGCCTCTGGACCTTGGGTAATCAGCTGGGACATGGACCAGGTCTGTGCCTCAGGGTACTGCCAGCCGCAGCACCCCACCCCCTCTGTGCCCCTCAAGTTTTGCAGCATGTGGACACTGCCAGCCGCAGGCAGGGAAGTGTGTTTCTTTAGCAGTTGATAAGGTTGAAGCTGCCCAGGCTCTCTCCAGCCTCTTGTGGTGACATGTCGATATAGGGACTGAAGAGTGGAGCCAGTGAACACGCATGCCAACGGCCCAGTTGACTTCCTAAAAGGCCACAACGTGTCGCATTGCCTTCAGATCCGGAGGAGAGGCAAGGGCAGAGGCAGACAGCTCCAGAGGAGCCAGGGGCTCAACAAGAAGCCATGCTTCACTGAACAGATGTATTCAGAGGGCCAGAGGGTGCGGTAGGACTGAAGAGCAGACCCCACAGCCCCCAGTCCTGCGCAGCTAGGACAGCCATCTGCACAGTCTGTCAGTTTGCAAGAGTGCACCTTCCTCTGCAGGTGGGGCTGAACAAAGGGGTCCAGCTCTTGGCTTCCTGAAGAGCCGCTTTGCAGCTTTTTCATGTGTCAAGCACTCTGCCAGCTTTTCTACACAGAGTTCTCCTGTACTTTCAGGATCAGTATCAGTAGGTGGTTAAGAGCTCAGGTTTCAGAGTCAGACAGATCTGAGTCCTTATTTTAACTGTGCCATTACCAGCTGTGTGGCTTGGGCCAGTGACATTTCCTAAGCCTTGGTCTCTGCATCCCCGGGATGGATATGGGAATAGTGTTTGGAGGGTGAGGATTATATGAGGCAATGTGGTGTGGAAGGCACTTAACCTACTGCTGGACACGTAGTGCGAGGATGTGTAGTGTGAGTACCTGTCAATAAATGGTGGCTCCATATATGGTGGCTGTCATTATCAACACCTCCCCCCCCTCCTTATCATCATGATTTCTACTGGTTCACTCTCTACTTCCTTCTCTGACCTATTTATTTATTTATTTATTTATTTATTTATTTATTTATTTATTTGTGGTACTGGGGAGTGAACTTAGAGGCATTCTATCTCTGAGCTATACTCCCAGCCCTATTTTATTTTTTATTTTTGGAACATAGTCTCGCTAAATTGCTGAGGCTTGTCTTGAACCTGTGATCCTCTTGTCTGGGTTACAGGCCTGCGCCATTACACCCAGCTCTCTGGCCTATTTAGTATTGGGAGGGCCTGGGGTGAAAGAAACCACCTACTGAGCATCTCCTGTAAATATCTGTCCAGACTACCCAGTTCTCCACCTCCGGCCCTCCTCAGGATGAGGCCTCTCCCCTAGTTGGACTTTGGCCTCGTGTGTGTGTGTGTGTGTGTGTGTGTGTGTGTGTGTGTGTGTGTGTGTGTGTTACTGGGGATGGAACACAGGAGCATTCTACCTCCGAGGTATACCCCTAGCCCTTTTTTTTTTCTTTTTTGCAGAACTGGAATTAAACCCCGAGGCATTCTACCTCCGAGCTAAATCCCCAGCCCTATTTTTTTTTTTTTTTTTTTTTTT
>PVLC010028049.1:0-21327 GCA_004027655.1 Graphiurus murinus
AAAAAAAGGCAATGCAATGCACAGACTTTTGAGTGAGTCTAGATAAGTTTCTGTGAAATTGGGCAGTATGGTCCTGTTCTTGCTTTTCCTTCTACCACCCCTGGGCTCCTGTGATGAGCTGGGAGTTTTTTTAATTCCCACTTTCACTGAACCATCAGCTATAGTTCTGCTAATTCTTTCTTTCTTTCTTCTTTTTGGGGTACTGGGGACGGAACCCAGGGGCATTCTATCTCTGAGCTACATCCCCAGCCCTATTTTTAATTCTTTAATTTGAAACAGGGTCTCACTAAGTTGTGGAGGGCCTCACTAAGTAGCTGAGTCTGGCCGCGAACCCGGATCCTCCCGTTTCAGCCTCCCAAGTATTGGGATTACCGGCGTGCACCACCATGCCCGGCTGAGTCTTACTACTTTTTTTTTTTTTTTTTGCAGTACTGGGGATTGAACTTAGGGGCATTCTACCTCCGAACTATACCCCCAACCCTATTTTTTATTCTTTATTTTGAAACAGGGCCTCATTAAGTTGCGGAGTGCCTCACTAGGTAGCTGAGGCTGGCTGAGAACCTAGATCCTCCGGTCTCAGCCTCCCAAATGCTGGGATTACAAGCGTGTGCCACCACGCCCAGCTCTTGAATGTTATTTTGAGTTTGAACTCTCTCCTGAGGGCAACAGGAAGCCATTGAGTGATTTTAAGCAAAGAATGGGACATGATCAGATTTGAAAGGCAGTTCCATGCTGAGACCAAGTGGAAAGGTAGGTCACCTTCTATGCAGAGAATCAGAGATGAGATTCACCCCAGCCCCTAAGAGCTTTACTAGGTTACAATATTCTGCTATCTGGAGCACTTGGAGGCAACAGTAGTGTGTGGCATGATAGCCTGGTCTCTGAGAACGGAGGGTTCAGCCTGGAAGCAGCCACTTCCTCCCACCTCAGGCCCTCTCTCTGGCCTGGTTTAACTTCCAGGAGTTTGTAGACAAGTAATCCAGCAACCCTGAGTGCTTGGTCCAGGTGAGCTGCTCAGCTTTGACTTGGGAAGAGACAAACCCAGGCCAATGGCGTCAGTCTAAAAATGCCCTACGCAGCCGGGTGTGGTGGTGCACGTTTGTAATCCCAGCATTTGGGATCTGGGTTTGCGGCCAGCCTCAGCTACTTAGTGAGGCTCCCCGCAACTTAGTGAGACCCTGTTTCAAAATAAAGAATAAAAAATAGGGATGAGGGTATAGCTTGGAGGTAGAATGCCCCTGGGTTCAATCCCCAGTTCTGAAAAAAAAGGTCCTACAGGGTCAGGAACGACAGAATGCTGATGACAGGCTATGTCAGGAGGCCATCTCCACTATCAGTGTCTGCCAAAGGTGCAAGGTCTTGGGGTGGGTGGCAGGCACACCAGATATTTGTCATCCCTGATCCAGACCTACCCCTCTTTTTCACTCATTAGACATTGAACACCAACTCTATGCCTGGCCTGAAAAGACCTGGCCCCTGACTCAGGGGGTCCTTGTTTAGGGACAGACCCAAACAAATAACTCGTTCTTATTTTATGTGTATTTGTTTGTTTGTTTATTTATTTATTTGCTTTTGCAGTGTTGGGATCAAACTCAGGGCTTCACATGTGCTAGGCAAGCCAAATGACTGGTTTTAGAAAAGTGGTATGAAGCTGGTTGTGGTGGTGCATACCTGTAATCTCAGTACTTAGAAGACTGAGATAGGAGGATTGCAGGTTTGAGGCCAGCCTTGGCAGTATAGCAAGATTCTCAGCAACCCAGTAAGACCCTGTTTCAAAACAAAAAATAAAATAGGGCTAAGGGTGTAACTCGGAGGTAGAATGCCCCTGGGTTCAATCCCCAGTACCAAAAAGAAAAAAAAAAAGTGGCATGAGGCAAAGGTAGCAGATGTACCTTAGAAAGTCAGAGTCTGGAGTAAGGGCTTTAATAAAGTCTGCCTAAGGGTCAGGCGTGGTGGCGCACACTTGTAATCCCAGTACTTGGGAGGCTTAGACCAGAGGATCTGGGTTTGCGGCCAGCCTCAGCCACTTAGTGAGGCTCTCTGCAACTTAATGAGACCCTGTTTCAAAATAAAGAATAAAAAAATAGGGCCAGGGGTGTAACTCGGAGGTAGAATGCCCCTAGGTTCAATCCCTAGTACCACACAAAAATAAAAATAAAGTCTGCCTAGGGAGAATCAGGGAAGGTCTCCTAGAAGAGTCAACAGAGAAGGAAAGTGTCTTACCCTGGGCCATGCAGCTAGGCAGTGACAGATCTACTTACAGTGAAGAACATTGCACATGAAAAGTTTCAAATGTGAATAGTTAGGAGGTAGGATTCGGGGGTCCAGGCTGCCTGGAGCTGCAGGGTCATAGGGCTGAAAGACTGACTTTCAGGACTATGACAGCAAAGGTGGCAAAGGTCCCTGCTGTCCCATCAGAGGGTACAGAGCTGGGATGGGAGGAAGGCTTGTCAGGCTGCCAAAGATGCAGTCGGAGACCCAGCCTAAGTCCATGCCTGTCTCAAAGCTGCCTGCGGTGGAGTGATCCGCAATGCCACCACGGGCCGCATCGTCTCTCCGGGCTTTCCGGGAAACTACAGCAACAACCTCACCTGCCACTGGCTGCTTGAGGCTCCTGAGGGCCAGCGGCTGCATCTGCACTTTGAGAAGGTCTCCCTGGCAGAGGATGATGACAGGTGAGGGGCTGTCCTAGTAGGATGGGAGTGCCTGACCTGGTAGTATTTTGCTGGAGGGATGCTCCGGATCCTGGCGCCATATCCTGCCTGATTCAATGACCAGCCACATAGCTGCCACTCTCCTGGCCCAGGCTTATCATTCGCAATGGAGACAACGTGGAGGCCCCGCCAGTGTATGATTCCTACGAGGTGGAGTACCTGCCCATAGAGGGCCTGCTCAGCTCTGGCAGACACTTCTTTGTGGAGCTCAGTACTGACAGCAGCGGGGCAGCTGCAGGCATGGCCCTGCGCTATGAGGGTGAGCCTGCTGGGGCCTTACATGGGTCAGGGGGCTGGGGTCTTTCCTTCCCATACACCTTGCCCCTCTCTGCCTCCATTCCATCATTCCTTCCACATCAGCCCCCTCTCTACCTCTCCCTTCGAGTCTAGGACTCCTATCCCATCTTTACAGGAGCCAGACCCTTGTCTAGACCCAGATCCTCTGGTCCAAAAGAGTAAATTGTCCAGATTTTCAGAAACAAGAAAGACCCAAATACTTGGGGGAAAGAGAACTGTTGCAAGAGATACTCTGGACCCACGCCTGCGTGTATTCATTAATTCACTTGAAAAACATTTATTGAGCACCTTCTGTGTAGTAAACTAAGTAATGGGAATTCAATGGTGATCAAGATGACCTCCTGAACATAATAGGGATATACTGTCTGGGCTGTTCGTGTCCCCTGCTCCAGTCCAGGACTTCATTTGCACTCACCAATGAATGGCCCTGGGGAGGGAAGTAGGAGGATACCTGCCCCTGTGTTTACCCCAGTCATGGCTGACTAGGGCTCCGTGGTTTACAGCTTTCCAGCAGGGCCACTGCTATGAACCTTTTGTCAAATACGGCAACTTCAGCAGCAGTGCACCCTCCTACCCTGTGGGTACCACTGTGGAGTTCAGTTGTGACCCTGGCTACACCCTCGAACAGGGCTCCATCATCATCGAATGCATTGACCCCCACGACCCCCAGTGGAACGAGACAGAGCCAGCCTGCCGAGGTCAGTAGGCATCAGCATATGGGCCTGCCAGGGCAGCAAGTGGGGGGGGTGCTGGGAAGACAGCAGCAGAGCCTGGGGCCACAGGGGCCTGTGACGTGTGTGGTTCAGGCTTCCCTCTGAGGAGGAGGAGGTGAGGGCTCCCAGCAGTGGGTGGGCACTCCTGCAGAATGTGGAGGGGACGTGTCTCCCGGGCTTTCCCTGCCTTCCAGCTGTGTGCAGTGGGGAAATCACAGATTCGGCCGGCGTGGTGCTCTCCCCCAACTGGCCAGAGCCCTATGGCCGTGGGCAGGACTGCATCTGGGGTGTACACGTGGAAGAGGACAAGCGCATCATGCTGGATGTCCGAGTGTGAGTGCCTACTGGGTCAGGTCCAGCCGACACGTAAGGACTGGGAACATCTCTTGTCCAGCCCATCCTGGGGCCTCAAGGCCTGCCCCGCCCTGACAGTCTTCCATCCTCTTCCACAGGCTGCGCATAGGCCATGGTGATGTACTTACCTTCTATGACGGGGATGACCTGACAGCCCGTGTCCTGGGCCAGTACTCAGGGCCCCGTGGCCACTTTAAGCTCTTCACCTCCATGGCTGATGTCACCATCCAGTTCCAGTCAGACCCCGGGACCTCAGTGCTGGGCTACCAGCAGGGATTTGTCATCCACTTCTTCGGTGAGCTTATATCTAGTTCACTCAGAATGCAGACCCCAAAACATGGCAAGTCAAAGAGGCCAGAGCAACAAGGAGCCTGAGTGCTTTCTGACAAGGGAAAGCTAGGCAAGCTCTCAGTATCACCAGAGAAAAAGCAGCCTTCTGTTGTAGCATGAGGGATTTGGGGAGGCAGCAGGAAGAACTTTCAAAACAGAAAAGAAAAACTAAGGAAAAGTATTGGTTTCTACCTTCCCGACAATCTTTAGTAGAAGTGACAATCTCTAGCCCATCTCTCCATCCTGAGGAACTGGCTAAAGTGTTTTTGGAAGTAAGGCCCAAACCTGGATGATAGCTCTGGAATCTAGGAGACAGAAGCCTGTCAGGGACAAGCAAGGAGGGGCCCTGAGCAGGGAGGATTGCATTACAGAACCTGCCCAGGCCAGCCTTGGCTTAGGACAAACCAGCAGGAGCCAGGGCACCCTCAGGGTCAGGGGACAAGTGGTTGCCTTGGTGCAACGGCTGAGATCACATCTTGCCACCTGTGTGCCCCCAGAGGTGCCTCGCAATGACACGTGTCCAGAGTTGCCTGAGATCCCCAATGGCTGGAAGAGCCCATCGCAGCCTGAGTTGGTGCACGGTACTGTGGTCACCTACCAGTGCTACCCTGGCTACCGGGTGGTGGGATCCAGTGTCCTCATGTGCCAGTGGGACCTAAGCTGGAGTGAGGACCTGCCCTTATGCCAGAGGGGTGAGTGCACCTGGTTCCCTTGCTCCCCTGCCCAACACATCCCCCACGCCTCTCTGCTGGGTTCTGAGAGAGAATTCAGTGTTGTCCTTGCTGTGTCTGCCATATTCCTAAAGTCCTTTTGCTGCTCATAGCCTCAGTTCCCTCATCTATAAAATGGAGATTATCGTCTTTTCATAGGGTTATCAATCAAGTACTTCAAGTATTTTGTTCCTGGTTATGGCCAATCAGGGTTTGCGGACCCTAATGAGTGGGAAGGGACATACCAGGAAAATGGTAGAGACATTTAAATAGGATGCCGACCCATAGAACATGAAGAAGTTAGCTGGCCTGGAACACGGCCAAGTGGGCTGGCCTTTGCTGAGTCCTCCTTGGGCTACTTCCCTCCATCATCTCTACCTGTAGTGACATCTTGCCATGACCCTGGGGACGTGGAGCATAGCCGACGCCTCGTATCCAGCCCCAAGTTTCCTGTGGGGGCCACTGTGCAGTATATCTGTGACCAGGGTTTTGTGCTGACGGGAAGCGCCATTCTTACCTGTCATGACCGCCAGGCTGGCAGCCCCAAGTGGAGTGACCGGGCCCCCAAATGTCTCCGTAAGTGTCAGGTGGGTAGGAGGGGAGGCCTGGAGGCTAGGGGCCTGCACGCTCACTTGGCCTCTGCCTGCTTTGCAGTGGAACAGCTCAAGCCATGCCATGGCCTCAGTGCCCCTGAGAATGGTGCCTGCAGTCCTGACAAGCGACTACACCCAGCAGGAGCCACAGTCCACTTCTCATGTGCTCCTGGCTACGTGCTGAAGGGCCAGGCCAGCATCAAGTGTGTGCCTGGGCATCCTTCACATTGGAGTGACCCCCCACCCATCTGTAGGGCTGGTAGGTGCCCCTGTCACACACATACCCCCAAAAAACCCTGCCTGGCTCATAGGGCTGCTCTGGCAATGTCTAATGTCAAGAACCAGAACCACCTGCCCATGCTCCTTCATGTTATGGATCTCCCCAGTCTCTGCCAGATCCTTCGGACCTGGCACCACCAAGACAAATGCTGGAGTAGGCTCTCCTTGGACAAATCCTTCCTGTCATCAGCCCATTACCTCTGCCCCTTGCATTAGTGGTTTGGCCCACTGGGCTCACCCACTGCCCTTGGCCCTCCCCTCTTGTTCCAGCCTCTCTGGATGGGTTCTACAGCGGCCGTAGCCTGGATGGTGAGTCCTCACCCTCGAGGGCCAGGGAAGTGGTCTCACTGCCCCTGGTTCTCAGCTCCCAGGCCATGGGTTCCCCACAGATGAAGGAAGAGAAAAAGCTCTTTTCCCACCCCCAGCCAGTTAGAGGGAGCTGGTACCTGGCTGCCTGGGGCAGAGGTTAGGGGAAGTGGGCTCCAGGCATCAGGAACCTCTGCTCCAATCCCACCCTCTATGTTTTCAGTTGCCAAGTCACCTGCTGCTTCCAGCACCCTGGACACTACCCACATTGCTGCCGCCATCTTCTTGCCACTAGTAGTAATGGTGCTATTGGTGGGAGGTGTGTACCTCTACTTTTCCAGGTGAGTCTGGCTTCTCTTCCTGCTATACATACCTGCCTCACTCCTGCTCTCCACTGCTGACTCATAAGCTTCTCTGCCTCAGACTCCAGGGGAAAAGTCCCTTGCAGCTGCCACGCACATGTCCTCGCCCCTACAATCGCATCACAGTGGAGTCAGCATTTGACAATCCGACTTACGAGACTGGAGTAAGTACCCATGCTGGCCTTGACACCCTATCCAGGACTCAATTCTCTGCTCCCTTAGGCAGATACCCTTGAGAGTCCTGCCAAGTCCTCTCACTTCTCCCTTTTCCCTTGGGAAGGTGGATTATGGCCTGGCAAATCTTATACAAGTTTCCAACTCCCAGCAGTCTCTTTCCTTTGCAGGAGACGAGAGAATATGAAGTTTCCATCTAGGTGGGGCAGCTTGGGGAAGCTCACTCAGCCCTGCATCACGACCCAACAGCAGGGCTTCCAGCTCCCTGCTGCTGTTCCACCTCCTGTACATACCACCTGGGAAGAGGTGCCACCAATCCCTCAAGAAGTCGTGCCATTCCCTGCTTGCAATGCCCACCATGGCCTATTTTCTCAGCATCGCTGCTCACACAGGGCCCTTCCTTGGGCCCAAGTCAGGGGGCACCTGACTGAGTAGAACACAGCTGGAGCACATCACCAATAGCCAGCATTCTCCTGAGCCTCCCCCATGTCCAGAGCCTCCTGCCTGGAAGCCACCGGCAGAGCAGGAACACCCTCATATGGCCACTGTCCAGCCCTGTGCTAACTTGATGGTGGTGGGAACTGCACCAGGGTGCTCCCCATGAGGCCATCACCAGTGGCCAAAACTGCTCTCAGCTGTGACCTCTGGGTAGTCCTGGCATGCCAACATTAACTCCTTAGGAAGGCCTCTAGCCCTTCTCTGAAGCCCCAGAAATGGACTATTCTGCATCCTGCCCTGTCCCAGTGGAGGTAATAATTCTAAGAGATCCTAAGGAATTTGAGAACTCTATCCCAGGCTCTGATTGGGCTTCACTGGGTACTCATGCTCCACAGCAAAACAGAACACCCCACTGCTCCCTGGTAGCCCTGTATCTTGAGGAAACCTTCCCCTGTTGTTATCTGGCTAGTTCCTCCCTCAAGTCACTTGCCAGGCTCCCCCTCTTGCCACTGTGTTATGACATAGGGGAGGAGGCAGGCATATTCTGGAGAGGAGCAAAGATCCAAGGATCTAGAAATTTGGCATGGAACAGGGAGTCAGAAAGCCCCAGGGAGAGGCGTAGGAGCTGGCTGAAGGCTACTTTGTATATATAATGTATTATATGGAGTTTGGGCTCCATCCAGAGAACAATCTTTTATTTCCATTGTTTCCTTATTAAAATGGTGTTTTTGAAAAAAAAATCAAGTGATGGCCAGGTGAATGGTGCTTTCTTGAGGGGAAAGGAGGTGGTAGATGAATGGGATATAGACGTCAGGACCAAACGTATGCTGAACACAGCAGTCAATAATCCCCAGATTTTTGACTGCAGTTACATGCAGTTGAACAGGTACCACCATCCCAAGAAGGTCAACGCAACAGATGGCAGGTGAAATGAGAGGCCCCACTGGCTAGTGCCATGGGAATATGAGAGCCCAGGAACCCAGCTGCTCATTCACACCAATGCCTCATTTTCCTCTTTTCCAGGTCTAGAACTTTAAGCTTGCACACTCCCAAACCTTTTCTCAATGCCACTGGATTAGTTGACAAGACCCAGGAGATCTGACATCTCTCTCCTCCTTTCCAGCAAGTGAGGCTTGGGAAGTTGAAATAAGAAGCAGACTGAACCTCTGGACATGAGGTTCTAGTTTGGATTGGCTTCAGAAAATATCCAGGTTGTCAAGAGAACAGGCAGTGCAACTTAGGAGTTTGGCTCCTAAGCTAGGCAAAAGCGCTGCACATAGGTTCTGGGAAAAGGTGGACAGGCAGGATCTACTTGATTTCCCTTACCCTATAGCCCCCAGAGCCTCTTAAGATGAAAGTATCTGCCCAGCATGGGCCCTCAGCATGCACACGCCATGCTTAGATGTGTGTCCTGCATGGCTGATCTCCAGAGTGAGAGGAGAAGGCAGGCAACAGGGAGATATGGGAATTCAGAAGGCAGAAGAAAAAAAAATCCCTGAAGCAAATAATAGCAGCAACTAACATCTTTCACTTCTACAGTCTTCCAGCCAGGAGATCTTGACCACAAATGGTGGCTTTCCCCTGGCTCTAGCACAGGTAGTTTTGAAGGATGGGGAAGCTACCATTCATGCAAAATGCAGTGCTTAGATTAGCCACAAGAGGTCGCTTCCAAAAGCATCTGTAGCCCACCTGCACTCTCTTCTCTCTCATTTCCCTTGAACTGCTAGGACTGGAGCTCTCCAAGGTGGCATCAACCCCTGCCCCAACCTGGTTGACCTCACCCTCCAAGCTCCAAGGGAAAAGTGTGTGAAGTGATTAGCTCCCTTGACATTTACCAACAGAGCAGTTTTATTTCCCTCAATAGCCCACAGCTTGTTCCTGTTCTCAGCTGCAAAGGATGGTGTTGGCCAAAGCAAAACTTTGCTCACTGTGTATGTGCCAATGGCTTACTTCTCTGCCCCATAATGCCTTCAGGCTGACACAGCAGCATTGCTGGGCTATTTTCAGTAGGAAAGAAGCCAATGAGAAAGGGCACGCAAGGTACCAACTTCTAAGGGCCTGTGACATGAAGTACAGTCCTAGAAAGGATAAGATCAGGCCTCTTCCACACAAGCAGTCTAGGTCAGCCCTCCCCTGTCTGAGGGTCACATCTCTAGCCCATAGCCACGACAGTCTATTGTTTGCTGAGGCTGACAGAAGGCAGAGAGCAGCCAATTTACAGAACATTCTTTACTCTTCCAAGACCTTATTCTTTCCAGGCACCAAGAGGGTCATCAGAAAAATGAAAAGTTGGCCGGGTGTGGTGGCGCATGATTGTAATCCCAATACTTGGGAAGCTGAAATAGGAGATTGCAGGTTCACAGTCAACCTCAGCCACTTAGGCCCTCTGCAACTCAGCGAGACCCTGTTTTCAAAATAAAGAATAAAAAACAGGGCTAAGAGAGCGGGGCATGGTGGTGCACGCTTGTAATCCCAGCATTCGGGAGGCTAAGACCAGAGGATCCGAGTTCGCGGCCAGCCTCAGCTACCTAGTGAGGCACTCCGCAACTTAGTGAGACTCGGTTTCAAAATAAAGAATAAAAAATAGGGCTGGGGGTGTAGCTCGGAGGTAGAATGCCCCTGAGTTCAATCCCTAGTACCGCAAAAATAAAGAAAGAAAGAAAGAAAGAAAGAAAGAAAGAAAGAAAGAAAGAAAGAAAGAAAAAAAAATAGGGCTGGGGGTATAGCTTGGTAGGCAGAATGCTCCTGAGTTCAACACCCAGTACCGCAAAAAAAAAAAAAAAAACAGGGCTAAGAGCTGGGTGTGGTGGCACACAATTGTAATCCCAGTACTTGGGAGGCTGAGAAAGGAGGATCAAAGATTCAAAGACAGCTTCAGCAAGTAGTGAGACTCTCATCAACCTAGTGAGACCCTGTTTCCAAATAAGAAATAAAATCAGGCTGGGGGTGTAGCTCGAAGGTAGAATGCTTCTGGGTTCAATCCCCAGTAACACACACACACACACACACACACACACACACACACACACACAAAAGAAAAAAGTGAGAAAAACAGAAAAGACTCTAGCCTGTCTCAGTGGTGCATGGCTGTAAACCCAGTATTTGGGAGGCCAAGACAGGAGGATCACAAGTCTGATGCCAGTCTCAGCAACTTAGCAAAACTGTTTCAAAATAAAAAATTAAAAGGGCTGGGGGGTATAGCTCACTAGTACAGCAACTCAGGGTTCAGTCCCCAATGTGAGTGAGTGAGTGAGTGTGTGTGTGTGTGTGTGTATGGCTTTACAATGACATCTCCACCTTACCTAACTCATCCTCCTTACTGTCCCATAAGAAGCAGCTATTCCTTAGAGGCAGTAAACATGGTGTAGTGGACAGTGTGGCCTGTGAATCAAGAAATGTTAGCTGGGTGTGGTGGGGCACGCTTTAATCCCAGTACTTGGGAGGCTGAGACAGGAGGATCCCAGGTTTGTGGCCAGTCTCAGCTACTTAGTGAGGCCCTCTGCAACTCAGTGAGACCCTGTTTCAAAATAAAGAATATAAAATAGGGCTGGGGGTATAGCTCAGAGGTAGAATGTCCCTGGGCTCAATCCCCAGTACCGCAAAAAAAAAAAAAAAAAAAAAGTTTCATTCTTAGGTTTGCTGTAAATTCACTTATGTGACCTTGGCAAACCACTGCTCGTCTCTGTGCATCTAGAAATAAAGAGATTAAGCCAGACGGTCTCTAAGCCCTTTTCAGTTTTACTACTCTAAGGGTGCCATGTGCATTTTTAATGTTAAAAATGGCAGGCAACGCTACAAGTTAATAGTGCCAGTTAAATGCCCCATGTCAGCCGCAAGTGTCAGCTGGGCGTGGCGGTGAATGCTTGTAATTCCAGTACTTGGGAGGCTGAGACAGGAGGATCACAAGTTTAAAGCCAGCTTCAGCAACTCAGCGAGGCTCCCATCAATTTAGCGATACCGTTTCCAAATAAAAAATAGGGCTAGGGGTGTAGCTCAGTTCAATTCCCAGCACCAAAAGGAAAAAAAAAAAAAAAAAAGACAAAAATAAAACCCAGTGTCAAGGACAACCATTTAGTTCCTTTCTCTGCTTCATCCAGTCAGGGGCAGCAGTTTCTGGCTATATCTGACGAGGATAAAAAGGGGAGAGGCGGGAGCTAGAAGGCATAACTCTCCGCGCAGAATTTGAAGTGAGAGCCTCAGACTACAAATCCCAGTATGCAACATGGCAGCTCTTGCTCTTAAAAGTACTCCTTCCCGGCGGGAGTCCATCCTATGGTGTAGTGCATCTCGCGCACTTGAAACTACGACTCCCACAGTCCATCGGATCTATCGCGAATTTTGCTCCCAGAGCTCAACGCGCTCCCGTTCGACCTTTGAACCCTCGAGCTTGGCAAACCGGGAGTTGGAGTCCGTTGTAGTCAAAGTACCTGGGCGTTGTCAGGATTACGTACTCTAGGCTTTTGGCTTCTCTTGAAGAGCAGTTCTCAGGGACAGTGATCAAGAAAGGGTAGTAACAGGCAGGCAGAACTCTTCACGGTGCCATCACCACGCAAGGCAGGGATGCTCGGGCTAAAACTAACCATCGGGAGCAGGAGGAAAGTGGGAACAGCAGCCACCCAGCCTACCACCAAAAGCGTCGGCTTTTTGTCGCAATGGTTTTTCTTTTCTCTTTACCAATATGGCGGCCTGGTCCAGCCACTTGACGTTAGAACCAGATGGTCCAGTACAACATTCCCTATGACTACGGCTGTCACCGACAGTCTACCGCCTCTATCTAACAACACACCTTGCTCCATACGGCTCGTGCCTGAGGACTCCAAGGGCATAGTAGCCCATATCCCATTACCAAAATGGCGAAAGGAAAAGCTTTCTTGCGAAGGCCTGCAGGTGACAATACGCCTGCGCGGGAGGTGACTGTGTTGTTATGGGACGGGAGGGAAGCACCCCCAACACGCCTGCGCGGGAACCGCACAAACACCAATAGATGGAGAGAACCCAGATTCATGCGTCTGCGCCATGACCCCTACAAGCTTTCCCAGACGCCCGCGCGAGGCCCCAAGTCCCGCCTTTTTAGCTCAGTACGCTGGCGCAGAGCAGAAAGGCGGGGCTTCGGGGCTCCAGACGAATGCCAGCGCGGCTGCGCGCTGGGGGGTACCGATTCACTGCGGCTGCGCGGGAGCCTGGTCGCCGGCTGTCACTGCGGTTGCGCGCGGCGAGCGGCGATCCCGGGGCGCCTGCGCGGGTGGCTTTGCGGGCGCTCGCGGTAAGTTTGCGCCAAGTGCGCGGCAGCCGGGACGCAGACGGCGGCAGCGGCGAGAGGCGGAGCCCGGGGACCACCCCCCATCACCCTCCCCCCAGTCACCTCACATACCACAACCTCACCTAACCTCTCACCCCCTCTCCGAACCCCCCAACCCCGGGATGGCAGCGCCCGCCAGCCTTCCCGGCCGGACCAGCGGTCACCAGCGCCGGCTTTAGCTTGTGGGACTAGGCCCCGCCGAGGCCTGACCCCCGGAGCCGGGACCCACTGTGCAGCCAGCCGCCGGGCCGTGGCTGAGGGGCCGCTCCCCCTCACGGCCCGTGGGGAGGACGCTGCCGTCCCAGGAACTGGGGGCCGGGGGGTGGGGGGGAGACAGGGCGAGAAAGTCGGGACCGGTGCTGGGAAAAAAGAAGGGGAGCCGGGGTCAGGAGCACCCCCTTCCCCCGATTCCCCCCTCCCCCCGGGGTTGGGGGGGCCGGAGCAGAGAGCGCCCAGCCCGGGAGGTGGATGAATGTGGGAGAAAATGGAGACCAAGACGATCGTGTACGACTTGGATACGTCGGGGGGGCTGATGGAGGTAAGAGTGGCCCTCCTCATCCCCTTCCCCCAACGCTGGAAGGGAACCCCCGCCCTCCGCCCCACAAAGCCGACCCTAAGCTCGAAGCGCCAGAAGGCCGGGGAGGGGGGGTTCCTCTTTACCTAGCCTCTCCCTCCCATCTTTGCAATTTGGGGGGCTGAGCTTAGTCTTTGAGTACGTCTGCAGCAGTTTCACCCACCCGCTTCCCTCGATTCGCTCCCCCAAAGCTCCAGCCCACTCCATCTCGTTGCCCCGGTGGGCCTCCCCACCCCCTTCTTGTCGGCCCCTTTGTGCTTCCCCCAGCACGTCCGGGTACCGGGCTTCGGGCCTCTCCGGAGCCGGGCTTTGGAGTCCCCCACTGTCCATACAAGGAAGTGGCGAGAAGGGAACCGCGCACCCTCTCCCCATCCCCCTACCCTGATCCTCCCCATTTGGAAGAAGCTCTTCTCGTTGTGCTGCAGAAACGCGCTTAGGGTGGGCTCCCCCTGGTTCCGGGGACTGAGAGGCTCTGGGAGCAGCCTGGATGGGAGGAAGAAGGACAAAAGGGGGGAGAGGGGTGGGTGACGGAGAAGCCGCGCCGGGGGGGCGACGGACCGCCCGGGAGCTCCGAGTGTGCACACACGCCATTTGTATGTGTGTGCAGCAAATCCAAGCTCTGCTGGCTCCCCCCAAGTCGGACGAGGCAGAAAAGCGAAGTCGGAAGCCGGAGAAGGAGCCCCGGAGAAGCGGCAGGGCCACCAACCACGATAGTTGCGATAGCTGCAAGGAAGGTGGAGATCTCCTGTGCTGCGACCACTGCCCGGCTGCCTTCCACCTCCAGTGCTGGTAAGGGCTGGGGACCCTTTGGAGCTCCCTGGCAGACCCTCCTCGGCACATTCCTTCACCCGCCTGCCCCTGCCAGCGGAAATAACGGGTGCTTGCAGCCGCTAGCTGATTCTGCAGCCTCAGGGGCAAGCGTCTCCCCACCCCCCGTGTCTGCTAGGATCCGTTTTGCCGGGACGAGCAGCGGTGCGTTTTGACCCAGGAGTGGGGGATGGGAGGAGTGAGGCAAGCCCCATTTGAGACTGGAAGTCGCTGGAGAACCTGGACCTAGCGGGCCGAGTACGGCCGGCGGTGGCGGGGGAGGAAGGGGAGGAGCTCCGGGCCGAGTGCTGCTCAGTGGCCCGCGCGCTCGCAGTCCTCTGGGCTCCTGCAGGGCCGGGCTCTCCTGGTGGGTGCGCGGAGCCCTCGGCCACCCAGTTGCTCTGTTCCAGACCCCGGCGATCCGCGCTTGCGGCTATGAAGGAAATCATGGAGGGTGTCTTTCGAATCCGCGTCTTCTTTGCCTCTCTGTTTACAATATGGCGACCTGCCTTTAAATTATATTTTTATTCTCAGCGCCATTTTGGCTGCATATATGATTTGCAAACGTTTTCCGGAGAACGGTGGGGGCAACCTTGGAGTCTTTTCTGCAGAAGCTCCTCGGGGGCCGGGGCTGGGATCTCGCCGCTCTGGTCCCTTTCTCTGCCTCGGTTTGCCCCCTGTTGCCTCTCGGAGCTGCCTCCCTCCCTTTTTCCTCTACGCGCGGCCGCCTATTAGGAAATCGGGACGCGCTAGACAATTAAAATTGCCCTTGGGCACCGATTTCACTTCTCCGCTCCGGATCGGCGAGCCCTTAGCCGAAAAATTCTTTGCTGCAGGGGCAGGATTGTGTGCGGTGGCTGCGGAAAGGCATTTTTAAGGAGCTGAGAGCTAGAAAGCCTTACCCCCACCCCCTAATTGAAAGAGAGGAGGGGAGAGGTTGGAGAAAGGGAGGGACCTGGGTTGATCGCCGGCTGCTTGATCCTCCTCAGCAGCTCAGTCCAGAAAATCCGGCAAAGAATTTAAACTCCATCTTCTGCCGGGATAAATCAATCCTGCCCTTCACAAAAAAATCCCACATCTGGGCAGCGAACCCAGATAGAGTCTTGTTTGCTGTTCAGCAACAGTTTACTGGGCAGACTGAAGAAAGAGCAGGAAGAAGAGGGGACTATTTTGTTCTCACCTGGGGTTTTGTTTTTTTGATGTTATCTTTTCTTTTTAATCCTCTGTTAAAGAGGGGTGGTTCTTAAGGTCTTTCCAGTTACATTTCGTTTCTTGGTTTGTGGAATGGTACCTACTTTATTTGTGCTAATTACATGTTTTGGAACACTTATTAAACAGATGGCTGATACTGGGCAAATTGTCTGTGGTCAGAAGTTATGTGGGAAGCTCCCATTACCATTCCCAAAATACTTTTGCCCAGGAGGGCACCATATCTTGGCTGACAATGTTACAGGGACAAAAATGATTATCCTGGAGAAAGCTTTGCTGCTAGTCTTTAAATTTTTATTGTGAAGTGACTAATACCAGCAATAAGGGTATGGGGTTTTTAGTCTCTACTTCCTGTAAGGTGTAATTCACCTAGAGAAAATATCTAGTCAAGTTTCTTTTGCTGTTCTTGAACACGAGAGATTTGTGCCTGAATACACTGACTATAGTTATGATTTCCCAAGGTGCTTTTTGTGTGTGTGTGGTACTGGGGATTGAACTCAGGGGCATTCTACCTCCGAGCTATACCCCCAGCCCTAGTTTTTATTCTTTATTTTGAAACAGGGTCTCACTAAGTTGTGGAGAGCCTCACTAGGTAGCTGAGGCTGGCCGAGAACCTGGATCCTCTGGTCTCAGCCTCCCAAATGCTGGGATTACAGGCGTGCGCCACCACGTCCGGCTTGGTGCTCGTTTTTTGTTGCACTTGTTTGATATATGTACTTGGACTGTATGTAGATCCCCCCTCCCCCAGTACTTGAGGTTGAATCCAGGGCCTTGCACACCCTAGGCAAGAACTCTGCTACTGAACTACATGCCCAGCCATTTGTTTGTTTTTAAATTGTATGTTGAGTCAAGGACTCTCAAAGTTGACCAGCCTGACCTCTACTTGTAATTAAGTCTTACTTGTTTAATAATGCTGAAATTGTTTATTAGAAACCTGAAGCATGGGGCCAGGAGTGGTGACACATGCCTATAATCCCAATACTTGGGAAGTGAAGACAGGATCACAGAACAGCCTCGGCAAGTATCGAGACTCATCAACCTAGTGAGATCCTGTTTTAAAATTAAAAAAAAAAAAAAGTAAAATAAAGCCGGGCGTAGTGGTGCACGCTTGTAATCCCAGCATTTTGGAGGCTGAGACTGGAGGATCCCGGTTCGCGGCCAGCCTCAGCTACCTAGTGAGGCACTCCACAACTTAGTGAGACTCGGTTTCAAAATAAAGAATAAAAAATAGGGCTGGGGGTATAGCTCGGAGGTAGAATGCCCCTGAGTTCAATCCCCAGTACCGCAAAAAAAAAAAAAAAAGTAAAATAGAGCTGGGGTTTAGCTCAGAGATAGAATGCTCCTGGATTTGAACCCCAATACCACACACTCCAAAAAAAAAAAAGAAACCTGAGGCATGGAAAAAGTGTGCTATGTATTTTGCCTGAGACTTGGCTTTTAAACTCTAAACCTAACTTCTGAATTTTTTAATTGAATCTGACTTGTTAAATTGTAACAATTAACAGTTTCCACTTCATTAGGAGAGAGGGAGGGACTTGTAGCTGTTGGTGAGAATCTGGTTTGCCCGGGCTGTGCATTTCATTGAATACCTTCTTTTTTTCCCTTTTTAAGACCATGAATGGGATCTAGTAATCAGAGATTTGAGAATTGTAGTAAATGAGATAGGGTTTATTTCACATCTTCGGTTCTCTTTTTGAAGATGCCAGTACTGAATGTACTATTGACTTATCAGAGTTATTATCTAAATCACAAAACATGTAGGTATTGGTGAAAAGGCAGGAAGTCTTTTCTAAAATACAATTCCCTAGATGAGTTTCATTCAATAAGTGAAGCTCAACCAACACTTTCCTGCCTCCCACAAAAGTGAAGTACTTCATTAAACAGCTCAACCAAAGTAGTGAGGTCAAGCAGTTAATGTCTCAGAAATTTTTGATTCCTGGGTGTGTTTTCATTAATCTGTCCTATTATTGCATACTTTACCATATGGGAATAAGATGAGAAGGTCATTTCCCTTATGAACTGGCAAAGACTGAGTTATTTAGGTGCACTTACTAATGATAATTTCCGTTATATACAAATGCACAAAAGTAAAGTTGGAGCCGGAATTGGTGGCACACAGCTGTAATCCCAGTACTTGGGAGACGGAGACAGGAGGATCACAGGTTCAAGGCCAACCGTAGCAACTTTGTGAGACCCTCTTTCAAAATAAATAAAAAGGGCTGGGGGTGTAGGTCAGAGGTACGATGTCCCTGGGTTCAATTCCCAGTATCAGAAAAAAGTAGAGCCGGGTTGGTGGCACACGCTTGTTCTCCCAGCATTTGGGAGGCCGAGACCGGAGGATCCGGGTTCAAGGACAGCCTCAGCTACCTAGTGCAGCATTCTGCAACTTAGTGAGACCCTGTTTCAAAAATAAAGAATAAAAACAGGGCTGGGGATGTAGCTCAGAGGTAGAATGCCCCTGAGTTCAATCTCCAGTACCTCAAAAAAAAAGTGAGGTTGGATGTGTATGCTTGTGTGGGAGGGAGGGGTGCGGGGAGGGGGGGGATTGAACCCTCATTCTATCTCCGAGCTACACTCCCAACCCTATTTTTTATTCTTTCTTTTTTGTGGTACGGAGGATGGAACTCGGAGGAATTCTACCTCCAACCTACACCCCCAGCCCTATTTAATTGCTTTATTTTGAAACAGGGTCTCACTAGCTGAGGCTGTCCTTGAACTCGCCATCCTCCTGTCTCAGTGGCCAAGTACTGGAATTACAAGTGTGCGCCTCCATGCCTGGCTTTGAAGTTGGAATTTTTACAGTTATAGTGCTACTGCATTTCTCCACTCAAAGTTCTGTGAGACAAGTCCTCTCTGAGTCTCTAGTGTTGCTTGCCAGTTTGCCTCCCAGTGAGCAGGATCTAGTAAAATGTTCCAGAAATGATTCCTAGGCAAACTTTACCTCCTGGGCTTAGTGACATAACCATAAACCACAGAGGATTTTTCTAAGATAAACTACTAGAGGAAATGACTGGTCAAATAAGCTGTTTAATTGTCTTGTCTTTTCTCAGGGGGGAATGTTCTGTTATGAGGAGTGTAATTTCTTCCCAATTACATGAGAAGTCTTACTTCTTGGTTTTCTGTAATGATCTTTTGGCTTAGGGAATGAATTGTTTTGTGCTCAATACCATGACCTCACTGAAGAATTAAAATTGAGAAGCTCGTGTCTTTGTATTTGTTTAAGTGATAGTATAATCATTTTATTCAAGTTTAACTGGTCTATCAATTATTCAGAGTGATAATAGGGGTTACTAAGCCCCTGGAGAACTGGAAAGAGATTTTATTATTCTTGTTGTTTTTAATCGGTGCTGGGGATTGAACCCAGAGGCATTCTACCTCCAAGTTATACCCCCAGCCCTATTTTTTTTTTCTTGATTTTGAAACAGGGTCTCACTTCACTAAGTTGTGAAGTGCCTCACTAAGTAGCTGAGGCTGGCTGTGAACCTGCGATTGTCCTGTCTCAGCCTCCCAAGTACTGGGATTACAAGCATGTGCCACCACACCCAACTGAGACATGTTTTTTTTTTTTTTTTGCGGTACTGGGGATTGAACTCAGGGGCATTCTACCTCCAAGCTACACCCCCAACCCCATTTTTTATTCTTTATTTTGAAACAGTCTCACTAAGTTGCGGAGTGCCTCACTAGGTAGCTGAGGCTGGCCGTGAACCCAGATCCTCGGGTCTCAGCCTCCCAATGAGACATGTTTTTTAAGTGTTTTCTAGTGACCTGATCTTTGTTATAGTAGTCATGCCATAAGTTGAGCTTTCTGAAGATTCTGATTTCCATGGACTGGTCCCTAAAAATCGGTTAAAAAGTAGAATAATTGGTAAAGCGTTAATTTTCACCGACTCATCTTTCTCTTTGAAATGAGGATTGTTGTCACTGATAGATTGAATACCATAGGGCTGACTGGAAACTGGCTGCTTTCCTTTGCTTTCTCAGTGGCACTTTGCTCCAAACAGAGAGGGACCAAAATGGTTTGATTGAGAAGTGCATCTACCTCAGCAGACCTCAGCATGGTCCCTTCCTGTCAGACAGATTTCTGTAGCATTTGCCTCCGCATGTTATATTTGGAATTGTTGGCTGGCTTTCCTCTCTCTGGTGTTGGCAGCAAGATCCAAAATGAGGTTTTCGAAGAATGAGAGTAAAAAGGTCTCTGTGCAGAGGCAAAACTGAGCTTAGCTTGGAGTTTTGCATATTTAATTTTCAGTGAGTCATAACAAAGGTTTCACCATAGAATAGAATCTAGAATAAAATACTTTGTTTGAACTTTTTTTTTTTTTTTTTTTGTGGTACTGGAGATTGAACCTAGGGACATTCTACCTCTGGGCTACACCCCTAGTCCTATTTTTTATTCTTTATTTTGAAACAGGGTTCACTAAGTTACAGAGGCCTCACTAAGTAGCTGAGGCAAGCCGGGAACCCAGATCTTTCAGTCTCAACCTCCCAAGTACTGAGATTATAAGCATACACCACCATGCCGGGCTTGCTATTTGAACTTTTAAGAAGGCGATTTTTTTCAGATTATGTTGTGTTAAACTTCTCATTAGAGTAATATCAGGTAGACAGTAAATTAAAACATTCATTCTAACATTATCTTAGGAATCTGGGGTGTTTTTTTTTGTGTGTGTGTGTTTGGTTTGGTTTGGTATGGTACTGGGGATTGAACTCAGGCATACTTGCTCTGCGCTACACCTTAGCCCAATTTTTTTCTGAAACAAGGTCTCAATAAGTTGCTGAGGCTGGTCTTGAACCTGTGATTCTCCTGTCTCAGCCTCCCAAGTACTGGGATTACAAGCATGCACACCACACCCGGCTAATCTGTTGTTTTTGATGCTATAAATGCTTAGAATCAGCCAGGTGTGGTGGACCATGCTTGTAATCCCAGTTCTTGGGAGGCTGAGACAGGAGGAGCACAGGTTCCTGGCCAGCCTCAGCTACTTAATGAGGCCCTTTGCAATTTAGTGAGACCCTGTATCAAGCTAAAGAATGAAAAATAGGTCTAGGGGTTTAGCTTGGAGGTGAAATGTCCTGGATTCAATCCCCAGTGCCACAAAACAAAACAAAACAAAATGCTTAGAATCCTGGTACTAAGGGACTGGAGGTCACAATTTCTATATCCCCTCCCTCTACCCTGCCCTATCAGTTGTACGATAATCCTACAATAAGCAAACTTAACTTGGTTTTAGGTTTATTTTATTATTTAGCATTTATTGTATTGCAATGGAATCTAGGTATGTAGTATTCTTTTAAATGATCTACCCAAGCCAGACATGGTTGTGCAAGCTTGTGATTCCAGTACTTTTTTTTTTTGCAGTACTGGGTATTGAACCCAGCGGCATTCTACTTCCAAGCTACACCCCAGCCCTGTGTTTTATTCTTAAACAGAGTCTCACTAAGTTGCAGAGGGCCTCAGTAAGTATCTGAAGCTGGCCAGGAACCCGGATCTTCCTGTCTCAGCCTCCCTAGATCTGGGATTACAAGAGTACGCCACCATGCCCAGCTCTGTAATTCCAGTACCTGAAAGGCTGACCAACCTCTGTATTTTAGGTCCTCAGCAACTTAGACCCTGTTTCAAAATAAACAATAAAAAGGAGCCAGGCATGGTGGCACACGCTTGTAATCCCAGTATTTGGGAGGCTGCGATGGGATGATCCCGGTTCACAACCAGCCTCAGCTACTTAGTGAGGCTCTGCACAACTTAGTGAGACCCTGTTTCAAAATAAAGAATAAAAAATTGGGCTGGGGGTGTAGCTCAAAGGTAGAATACCCCTGGGTTCAATCCCCAGTAACACAAAAATAAATAAATAAACAGGGCTGGGGTATAGCTCAGAGGTAGAACACTACTGGGTTCAATCCCTAGTACAAAAAAAAAAAAAAAGAATCTAATAGCAGATGTATGCTTCTTAAAATTCTTCTTGTGCCGGGCGTGGTGGCGCACGCTTGTAATCCCAGCATTCGGGAGGCTGAGACCAGAGGATCCGGGTTCGAGGCCAGCCTCATCTACCTAGTGAGGCATTCTACAACTTAGTGAGATCCTGTTTCAAAATAAAGAATAAAAAATAGGGCTGGGGGTGTAGCTCGGAGGTAGAACACCCCTGAGCTCAATCCCTAGTACCGCAAAAAAAA
>PVLC010028050.1:0-21346 GCA_004027655.1 Graphiurus murinus
TAAAAAAAAAAAAAAAAAAAAAAAAAATTCAATGTTCTTAATGTAGGAACTAACTTAACAGGACTTTCCTTCAAAAAGTACTTCTCTATGAAAAAAAAAAGTCAATTTGTCAGTGTGTATATGTGTATGTGTGTGAACTATTTCTATATTGCTTATTTCCTAACTTTCATGAGTCTTAGTTGTAAAGAGAAGAGTAAGGAATGGAAGTAACAAAGGATGGGGGAGGGGGTGCATCTTGTCCTGCTTCATTCAAGGATGAGTGTCCAGAGCACACTCAGATGTTCGGGTGAAAGAAGCCATGAGATGGTGGATGAGAGAGAGCAGCTGTGACTTTTCACAGTTCTAATGAGAAGTAACTACATCCCATAAAGTCCACCCACTTAAAGTATACAAGAAGCTGGGCACAGTGGCGCACGCCTGTAATCCCAGTATTTGGGAGACTGAGACAGGAGGTTCAAGGAGGATTACAGGTTCAAGGACAGCTTCAGCAAGTAGTAAGACTCACTAGGTCTCAACCTAGCTAGACAGTTTAAAAATAAAAATAAAAATAGGGTTAGGGGGTGTAGCTCAGAGGTAGAATTCCCTCAAGTTCAATCCCCAGTACCATGAAAATAAAAATAAATAAATAAATAATTTTTAGTATATTTAGATTTATGCAACCACCTCCATAACTTTAGAACCTTTTCGTCATTCCATAAAGAAACTTGACTGACAGCAGCCAATGCCCGTAACGCACATAACCACTCCCTCAGTCCTAGGCAACCACTAACTGACTTTCTGTCTCTACAGATTTGCCTGTTTTGGACATTTAATATAAATGAGCTCATACAATATGCTGTCTTTTGCAACTGGCTTCTTTCACTTGCAAAATGTTTCCTATATTCTTCCACGCTGCAGCATATATCACCATACCATTCCTTTTTATCACCAAGTAATATTTCATTTAATTGATATACCACATTTTATTCCTCTTTTGATGGACACTTGGGTCATTTCCTCTTTGTGCCTATTATGAATAATGCTGCTATGAACATTCATACACACTTTTTATATGGAGATGTTTTTATTTCCTTGGGTAGGTATCTAGGAGTACAACTGCTGGGTCATATGGTAAGCCTTGTTTAGCATTTTAAGGAACTACCAGACTATTTTCCAAAGTAGCTGTGTCATTAAATTCCCATTAACAATATATGAGGATTCCAATTTCTCCACATCTCACAGACAGTTAGTTGTACTGTTTGTCTGCCTGGTTGCAGTCATCCTAGTAAGTGTGATATGTTATCTCACTGTGGATTTAGTTTCCACTCCCCTCATGACCAATGATGCTGGCATCTTTTCAAGTGTATACTGGCCAGTCAGATCTTTGAACAAATACCTATTCAAATCCTTTGCACATCTTTTAACTGGACTGTATTTTTATTATTGAATTCTGAAAGTTCTTTATATATTCTGCATTCTAGTCCCTTATGGTAACTATATCTTAGTGAGAAGATATCAGCATGCCTGCTCCCTGAAGACAGGTACTTTGTTTTATGCCCTATGCCCAGCACCCAAGGCAATGCCTGACATAGAGTAGGTGTTCAACAATACTCACAGGAAAGAAAGGAGGAAGGATGGAAAATTCCAAAGGAAAAAAAGATTATTAAACAGCACAGGGAAAAGGGAAAGAACTTACAGTAGTCCAAGTACCAGGCTAAGCATGGACATCCTTTTTATCTTTTAATTCCCATAACAAGGCTCTAGGTAAAGTATTATGATGTTCACTTTACAGAAGAGAAAACTAGAGCTCAAAGGGATTATGTAAGGTCATAGGCTGTAAATGCTAAATGACTATTCTTTACTATTGACTGTTCAAGTCTCCTTTTTCCTTTGGAGGTTGGTTCTCTTCCCTTGGGCCTAATTTCTAGCAAGAGATATGTGAAAATAGTTCCTATTGCCCACTAAGACAGAATTATTTTCACAACAATTAGATTCTATCAACGATGGAAAACAAAAGCAGGGACAGATGAAACAGTATGCTGGAAGAGATGCTCTCAAACCATTTCAGCATGACTTTACATAAATATTCTAGATAATGATGACAGCTGGAAGGAAATGTAAAGAAATACAAACATCAGAACAGCATAGAGTGCATGTCTCCAAAGTCCTTCACAAGCTTCTAGGCAGGCTTCTGAAGGATGCAACTGAGGCGCTCCCACACGGAAACATTATGAAGAGTCGTTTAAAGTTGAGAGTGGTGGCGCATGACTGTAATCCCAGTACTTGGGAGGCTGAGACAGGAGGATTGCAGGTTTGAAGTCAGACTCGAATCTTAGAAGGCTCTCAGAAACCTACCAATACCCTGTTTCCAAGTAAGAAGTAAAAAATCAGGCTAGGGATGTAGCTTGGAGGTAGAATGCCTCTGGGTTCAATCCTCAGTACCACACACAAACAAAAAAAAAAGTCATTTATAAAGACTAAAACTCTTGGGTTGTGAACCCAAATCACCATCTACCCTTTGTGTACCTTCATCTTAAAAGGGGAAAGAAGTTGTTTTTCTGCTTTTGTTTCGTTGGGGATGGCATATTAGCTGAATATGCGTGGAATATTATAAGTGATTATTACTGGAAGGGTTTGGAAAAATCATCTAGTCCATAGATTTTTCAAACTTTTAGCCAAATAATTCACTTTTCTTAAAAATAAATAAATAAACACCTTTCAGAAGAGTTCAGCGGGCAGATCAGAAAAGGCAGATGCTGAGGTTGGGTGTTCAGAAGGAGGAGATGGCTCTGAGAAGGCTCTCCGAGGCACAGCTTGGACAATTCACCCTCATCTATAGATCAACAACTGGAGGTACAAAGAGGTGGCGTCATGTGGCCAAGGGCAAACATCTGAGCCCGGATCTTGGATTCCTCACCCACCACACCATGGTGCTACTCTCTACTTCCTCAACCGAGGAGGAGCTGGTTCCCCTAAAGTCTCTTTGCTGTTGGTACAGGAGACTGTTATGGCAACACTTACACTGTAATCTCCTTACATACAGGTAAACTTCCACTATACTCTAAGCCAAGGATCAAACAAATCCTCTGGGGACCAGATTAGTCATGCTAACTGTAATGTGATAAGGGTGTGGCACAGAAAAAAAGAAAAGTATTCTGCCAGTCAAAGGAATACACTAGCTGGTTTACAACTCCTGCATTCTAGTTTCCAGCACCCTCTCTTCCAACATGAGGGCAGGAGCCATCACTAGAAGAGTAGGTTGGCACAAAATAACTAGACTTTATACATATTTGTTGAATTAAGTGAAATGAATAAGGATGGGGGCCATATCTTTGTACTGTTATATCCCTAGCACCTAATCAACTGAACAAACTGAAAAAAAATTAAGATTGCAAAAAAAATCCACTACTGAAGTATAAAGCACAACTATTATAATTCTTCATGCTTTATTGTATATGTGTATTTAATCATTAAATAAATTACTACATGCTCATGCACAGTTCTAGATACTGGGGAGCAATGGTGAACAAGAGAGGCCTTGCTCACAAGATGCTTATACGTAATCATAACCTTACCTTTTCAAACGATAGAGTTTGATTGTTCAATTCAATTTTAGTTGAATAGAATCCTGGAGAGTTATCTGAGACTAAGATTTGTTTTATTAATCAGACTGCAAAGTCTTTTTCAATAGTTACTTATATACCCTCACATAATTTACAGTGCCTAAGAGAAATCAAATATGCAAATATGCCAATAGTAATCAGCATGTAACAGAGAAGCCCAGCAGGATACCAAATGTCTAGGGCTTAGGAAAGAGAACTGACAATCTTTTTGTGTGTGTGTGTGTGTGTGTGTGTGTGTGTGTGTATGTGTGTGTGTGGTACTGGGAATTGAGCCTGGGGCATTCTAACTCTAAAATACACCCCATCCATATTTTTATTTTGAAACAGGGTCTTGTTAGGTTGATGAGAGTTTCACTACTTGCTGAGGCTATCCTTGAACCTGTGATCTCCTGACTTAGCCTCCCTAAGTACTGGAATTGCAGGCATGGGGTGCCAAGCCCAGCCCAAACTTTTACAGTAAATAAATCACAGGTTAGAACTTGTCTGGAAACTGTTACTCAGTCATACATATATATACATCTAAAAAAGGAAAAAAGGCGGAAGAACTAGCAGAAAAACTACTTTAGACCTACTGCCTAACAAAAATAGGCACCTATCTTTTTTTTTTTTTTTTTTGCGGTACTAGGGATTGAACTCAGGGGCATTCTACCTCCGAGCTATACCCCCAGCCCTATTTTTTATTCTTTATTTTGAAACTGAGTCTCACTAAGTTGCGGAGGGCCTCACTAGGTAAGCTGAGGCTGGCCACGAACCCTGATCCTCCGGTTTCAGCCTCCCAAATGCTGGGATTACAAGAGTGCGCCACCACTCCCAGCTTAAAAATAGGCAGCTATCCGATAAAGCTGCAGCATGATAAACTTTCAGAGTAACTTAACAGAAAATATGATGAATCATCACCAAACACTTGATGCTGAAAAACTTTCTGTGGTAATCTTATTTTTTATATATATATATACATACATTTTTTTTTGTGTGTGTGTGGTACTGAAAATGGAACTTGGGGGCATTCTACCTCCAAGCTCCACTCCCAGCCCTATTTTTTATTCTTTATTTTGAAACAGGGTCTCACTAAGTTGTGGAGGGCCTCACTAAGTAGCTGAGGCTGGCCGAGAACACAGATCCTCAGGTCTCAGCCTCCCAAGTACTAGGATTACAAGCGTGCACCACCACACCCAGCTTATCATATAATTTTATTTCTTGAAAATGCTTTAATTCAATTTTATCATAGATGAAGGAATTGTCATAAGATTTAAGCTTTCAAAACAAATTTTGAATTGTAATTGGATAAAATTCTACACCCATTCTGCATTCTGTTGCAACAAAATAGCACTGATTACTAGTTTTAATGAACTCAGATGAGTTCCACCTCACCAAAGATGATAATATTTTAGCAAATATATTAAGGAAGGGGTTTGTTCCTTTAAAAATAAGCCAAGCTCTTTGTTTTAATCAAAACCCTTATTTTCTGAAAAAGAATCCAGTAGCATGAATTTACTCATACAAAAAGCACCAGCAAACATGGCTGAGGACCACATTTAAGATGGTGACAACAAAAATACGAGCAAAGTCAGTCCTTCTGTGGGCCTTAATGTACAGTGTGAAGAAGTCCAGGAATTCCAAAGTAATGTTTAAACCACCAAGACTCCAACACTGTAATAGCATAGCAGTTTATAACACAATGCCTGGAGTCAGAAATATGGGTTCAAATTGGTTTTTACCATTTATTAGTTTACAACTCTAACTCAAATACTTATCTAAGTCTCTTTCTTTCATTCAGATTTTTTTGTCGTCATTTTTTACTGAGAGCCAGGTACTGTTCTAGGTGCTAGGAATACAAATGAATTACTAGCAATTTCTTACATCAAAATGAGAAAAGGCCAACCTAAAGAAAATACAGAGGGTGTGAAGAGAGAATTTAATTATGTTCTCTAATTCAAATAAGGCTGGAATCAGGGAAAGCTGCCTTGGAGAACATCTCAGCTAAGATCTAAAAGATGAGGAGATAAGCAAGCATGCTCCCAGAGAGTGTCTAGGCAAGAGGAAATGGGTTAAACAAAGGTCTGAGGGTGAAACAGCAGTAAGTTACTATGGCTGGACTCCTGGGGCTGAAGGGAAATGGAGGCACAATGAAGGTGGAGAGGTCTGGCCTTAAAAACAAGTTAAAAGGCTTGGGTTTATCCTAAGGGTTTATCCTAAGAGCAAGGGACACACATTCTGAGAGTTCTGAGCATGAGTGATAGAATCACATCTTGTATTCAAAAGAAGAGCAGGGCTAAGAGCAGCACTTTGAAGTGAGACTGCCTCAGCTCAAGTCCTTGAGCAGGTTACATACTGGCTCCTGCTTCCATTTCCTTCTTGGTAAAAATGCAAATAGCAGTACTGACCTCACAGGGTTGTTATAAAGGACTGAAGAGTTAGTATTTGTAAAACATTTACATCAGTGAGTGGCACACAGTGTTTTGTTTGTTTGTTTTGTTTTTTTGTTGCAGTACTGGGGATTGAACTCAGGGGCATTCTCTCTGAGCTATACCCCCAGCCCTATTTTTTATTCTTTATTTTGAAACAGGGTCTCTCACTAAGTTGTATAGTGCCTCACTAGGTAGCTGAGGCTGGCCGCGAACCCGGATCCTCCGGTCTCAGCCTCCCGAATGCTGGGATTACAAGCGTGCGCCACCACGCCCGGCTCTGGAATGACTTTAGAAAAAACAATTTAAGCCGGGCATGCTTGTAATCCCAGTACTTGGGAGGCTGAGACAGGAAGATCCAGGTTCGAAGCCAGCCTCAACTACTTAGTGAGGCCTTCCCTGCAACTTAGTGAGACCCTGTTTCAAAATAAAATAGAACGGGGGGTGGAGCTAGGAGGTAGAGTGCCCCTGGGTTCAATACCCAATACAAAAGAAAAAGAAAAAACAATTTACACATCCATTGTGGGACATGCCCTAAGAACAAAGAAGAGTCATCGAAAGAAAAAAAAAAATTTAAAACTAGATGGGCATGGTGAGGCATGCTTGTAATCCCAGTACTTGGGAGGCTAAGACAGGAGAATCCCAGGTTCAGGACCAGCCGCAACAATTTAGCAAGACTCAGCAACCTAGCAAGACCCTGTCTCAAAAAAAAAATAAAAGGGTTGAGGGTCTAGCTCGGAGGTAGAATGCCCCTGGGTTCAATCCCCAGTACCACCAAAAACAAAAATCTGAAACTGTTAGTATTAATATTAATACTGTTATTTTGAACATAAACATAATTGTGTTATAGCACTAGGAACAATTTTTTGTGTGTGTGGCACTAGGGATTGAACCCAGGGGCATTCTACCTCCGAGCTACACCTTCAGCCCTGTTTTGTTTTTATTTGAAAACAGGGTCTCACTAAGTTTTGGAGGGCCTCACAAGTAGCTGAGGCTGGCTATGAGCCTGCAATCCTCCTGTCTCAGCCTTCAAAGTACTGGAATTACAAGCGTGCGCCACAACGCCTGGCAGGAACAATTTTTTTTTTTTTTTCTTTCAGTACTGGGGTTGGAACCCAGGGGGATTCTACCTCTGAACTACATCTCCAGTCCTATTTTTTATTATTTATTTTGAAACTGGGTCTCACTAAGTTGCAGAGAGCCTCACTAAGTAGCTGAGGTTGGCCTCAAACCCGGATCCTCCTGTCTCAGCCTCTCAAGTGCTGGGATTACAATCGTGCACCACCACGCCCGGCTTAGGAACAAATTTTTTTAAGAGAAAAGAAATTTTAAAATTTAATCAAAGAACATAAGCAAAATCCTCATAATCTTACATTTGAACTGGAAATATTAATATGAATTCGTGATGATTTTTCTCTTCCTGGTCTGCTCACTGAAAAGGTCTAGAAATAACAACCAGTAGTGATGATACCCCTAACATTCAGTTTGAGGTTTTAAAATATGTATATCATTTTCCACTAAAAGAAATCAGGTTTCCTTAAGAAATGGCCAAGTCGAAGCTACAACAGAACATGTAAGTACTGAGCCCTGGACATGTCTTAGGACAGTTCTATAGATCTAATTACCCGTTTATAGGAAATATTGGGATAGAGATGTATGTTAAATGACACAGTGAAGATTTGGTAAGAGGCATCTTCAGAACAAATGACCCAGTTTCCTTAACAAATACATCATTTGAGAAAATGAGAGAGGGAGAAACTGTTTTCCATTAAAAGAGACATACCCAGAAAATGCAATGTGGATCTGGCCTTAAGCAAACATCAACTGTAAAGGGTCATTTTAAAGCCACCTTGGGAAAGTGGAACACTGACTGATAGTTAAATATTAAAGGAGTATAATTAATTAATCAGTGATGTGTTAAATTTTTTAATTTTATAAAGAAGCACGTTTACATACATTATTCTGATGCTGTATACCCAGAGAATGTACAATAAATACTAGTTAAGATTCATGAAGAGTAACACTCCCCCACAAATCTTTTTTTGTGTGTATTTTTTGTGGTACTGGGGATTGATGCCAGGAGTACATATTCTACCTCTGAGCTATATCCCCAGCCCTGTCTTTTATTCTTTATTTTGAAACAGGATCTCACTAAGTTGCAGAGGGCCTCACTAACTAGCTGAGGCTGGCCACAAACCTTCAATCCTCCTGTCTCAGCCTCCCAAGTACTGAGATTACAGGCGTGTGCCACCACACCCAGACACAAATCTTCAATTTTCCCCTCCCCAAATATACCTTTGTCTATTATTAAAGGCACTATACTCATCACCAGCCCCACTTTTATTTTTAGACAAACTGGATTATTTGCAGTTATCTGCACAGGTCTCATGCTTTTCTTCTACAGGCCTCTGAAGGGCTCTGGAATGTTCTTCCACTATCTCTATTTGTCTAAGTCCTACCACTCCATGACACATTTAATGTTAGCTCCTACGTAAAGCCCTCTTTGGATCTTCTATTAGACGTTGTTATTCCTGCAGTTCAACTGTGACCTCTGTAAAATTCTACTTTGCACTGTCATTTCTTGGGTTGGTTCATGCATTCATACACCACACAATTGTTCAATACTTACTATTGGTGTGTACATCCAGCAGATATTTGCTGAACACTTACTGTATTTTGGACCTGTGCTAAGGGCTTAAGTATCCTAAAATGAATATACAATGTCCCTGACCTAGGTTACAATCTAATAAAGACTACAATTACACTAACCACATAACCAATTACTCACTATGAGAAGTGTTATAAAAAAAAAAAAAGGGTAGGAGCTAAGGGAGGATATAACAGAAGTGTATTAATGTAAGCTGAGCACACCTCAGGTACTTGCAACCTCATGTGGCAAACTGCAACCTGGCTTCATAGGCTGACTGAATGCCTCATTTAGGCAAGAGCGCACTTTGTTTTTTGTTTGTTTGCTTGCTTGCTTTTGCGGTAATCCGGGCTGAACCCAGGGACATTCTACCTCCGAGTTACACTCCCAGCCCTATTTTTATTCTTTATTTTGAAACAGGGTCTAAGTTACGGAGTACCTCACTAAAGTAGCTGAGGCTGGTCGCAAACCCGGATCCTCCGGTCTCAGCCTCCCAGGTATTGGAATTACAAGCGTGGGCTACCACGCCCGGCTTAAGAGTGCACTCCTTTAAAAATCAGTTGAGTCTTGGTGAACCAGAGCAGCTGAGTTGGGTCAACTGAAAGAAGCCAGCTGATTCAATACAGAACCCTGAGGGTAACAAATTAGGCTGTCTCTGTACCTTACTTCCATTTTCTATCCATGAATGTTGTCTAACTACGTTGGAGTTCTTTGAACCTGTTTTGGTTCTGAGGGCTGCCCAATTCTCGAATCGAGAATGAATGCCAATCAAGACCTTTAAATTTGTCGTCCCTCCCATCTTTTGACAGGTGTCCGACACAACTGGGCCCTGCCACACAAGGTGCATGACTTAGGATTATTTTTCAAATGAATTTCCTACGTGCCTCAATTTTTTAACGATACAGCCCTCTTGAGGTGTTTGTAACGCCGTAACCTGACTTACGGTGCCTCAGGAAAATTGGGCTTTTTTCCACTACGTACTGTGTCCATTAGGAAAGAAAGTAATTAGGCTCTGGATCCAAAGCCTTACTTCTAGGCTTGTTAAAAGATAGGAATCTAAAGAGCACTTTAGATGCAAAACATAAAAGGAATATATACTTAAACACCCAGAATTGGCTTCAGGAGTCCCCTGATAAAGTGGAGTGCCATCAATTCCATTTTAAAGTGAAGTGAGGCTTGGGAAAAGAATGGGGTAGAACGATACGTTAATATCTTAGCCCCAGCTCCAAAGCCTCTTCCCAGTCTACTTTCTCCATTCCATAACTCTACGACTCCAACCCCAGAAGGAACCTTTGGGCCCCTCGCCCCGGACGGGGCCGTAGCCCTTCCCAGAAGGCTTTGCAGCGCCGCGGAGAACTCTGGGATACATCGGGATAAACAAATCCCAGGCAACGGCCGAGACTCAGGCCCGAGCAACTGCCATTAATCTCGCCGAGTGCCTTCTTCAACCCCTTTGCGTGCTTACCTTTCCTGGAGCCCCCACCATCCGGGGCCTCACTAGCGCCCGCGAAGGCCGGGAATAGCGCCATGACCACAGGCCGCACGGCAGTTCCGCGCCACGGAAATGGCGCCGGCCCGCGAGCGCCGGTTGGAGGCCCCCGCCGTCGCGTTGCATTCTGGGAAGTGTGGTTTTCCTGGCACTGCTGGGCGTGACCCCGGACCTAGGGGGCAGGGGAGGGGCGGGGCAAGGGGAGGGGCAAGGGGCGGGGCGGGACGCGGTGGGAAAGGGAAACTTGCTGGTGGTGGGTACCCGTGGGGCCCTGCAAACCGGAAATGTGGAAGTTGGGTGATTGGTTGTATGAGTCCAAAATCAGCTCCCCTAAGCTTTCAAGTCACTGGCGTGGTACGTGCAAAGAGAAGCTTAGTAAGACAGTAATCCCCAGCCTGTCTGCAGCTAAACCTCAGGTTGTGCCAACATCCCTGGCTGCAAGTTATCTCAATTAATCCGAGCAGCATCTGCCTTCACTTCTCATAACTGGGATGGTAACAGTCTTCCCAAATGCTTCCTGTCTTTCCACTATAGAAAAACGAATTTATATGGAAACCTTAAGAAAGCTATACTATAGCAATAATGTTTTTATAATAAGAAGGAATTTGGGCATATTAGGTATTTTGTGTGTTTGTAAATGTATAAGAGAATTCGCTATAAAAAAAAAGTTATAAGAGCTACACAATTTAAAGTGTGGAATCAAGTAACTGATAAGGATTGCTGGTTGTAAATTGAAATCACAATGAAGGTTAGGCAGAGTTTCAGGACATCTAAGAAATCTAGAGCTTTTATATTTGTGTGATTGATTAGCTTTATTAAGAATTAATGCTTGGCTTTGTTAACTGTGAATTTACCCCTCCTCCACTGCATATTTAACGCATGTGTTCACAGAAATTTCTTCATGCATTGCTGACTCTTCAAACATTAACAGGTATTATTAAAATTACATATTAACAAAAAAAAAAAAAAAAGAATGCTTGAAGCTACACATGGTGGTGCATGCCTTTAATCCCAGTACTTGGGAGGCTGAGACAGGAGGATTACAGGTTCAAGACCAGCTTCAGCAATTTAGCAAGATTCTCAGCAACCTAGCGAAAACCTGTTCCAAACCGGGTGTGGTGGCACACACTTGTAATTCCAGCATTTGGGAGGCTGAGACCGGAGAATCCGGGTTCGAGGCCAACCTCAGCTACCTAGTGAGGCATTCCACAACTTAGTGAGACCCTGTTTCAAAATAAAGAATAAAAAATAGGGCTGGGGATATAGCTCGAAGGTAGAATGCTCCTGAGTTCAATCCCCAATACCACACACACACAAAAAAAAAAAACCCGTTCCAAAACCAAAAAATAAAAAGGTCTGGGGGTGCAGACCAGAGATAGAATGCCTCTGGGTTCAATCTCTAGTACCATAAAAATAATTAAGTAGCCACACACGCTTGTAATCCCAGCATTTGGGAGGCTGAGACCGGAGGATCCGGGTTTCCGGCCAGCCTTAGCTACCTAGTGAGGCCCTCTGCAACTTAGTGAGACCCTGTTTCAAAATAAAAGAATAAAAAATAGGGCTGGGGTATAGCTCGGAGGTAGAATGTCCCTGAGTTCAATTCCCAGTACCGCAAAAAAAAAAAAAAATTAAGTAAATTTTTTTAAAGGGCTGGGGGTATAGCTCTGTAATAAAATGTAACAGATTCAATTCCCAGTATCACACACACAAAAAGAACTAATACCTGAAGAAGATTGACAGAGTCAGATAACTGACATACCTTAAAAGGAAATAACTACTATTAATTTTTTTTTTCAGTACTGGGGATTGAACTACTTAGGGGCATTCTACCTCCGAGTTATACTCCCAGCCCTATTTTTTATTCTTTATTTTGAAACAGGGTCTCACTAAGTTGTGGAGGGCCTCACTAGGTAGCTGAGGCTGGCCGGGAACCTGGATCCTCCGGTCTCAGCCTCCCAAATTCTGTGCGCCACCACACCCAGCTCACATGGTATCTTTAATAAAGTGCAAGAATAAAATAAAGAGAGCCATGGGGAGAATGCTGTGGTTAAAATATTTGAATTCTCTCCAAAATACACATGTTGAAACTTAAGAAGAGGGACTTTTAGAACGTGATTAAATCATGCCAGGCATGGTAGTGCAAGCCTGTAACCTCAGCACTTCAGAGGCTGAGACAGGAAGACTGCAGGCTCGAAGTCAGCTTCAGCAACTTAGTGAGACTCCCAGCAAACCAGCAACTTAGTGAGACCCTGTTTCCAAATAAAAAAATAAAAAAGGCTGGGGGTGTAGCTTGGAGGTAGAATGCCCTTGGATTCAATCCCCAGTATCACAAAAAGAGGAGGAGGAAATATCCTGGCTTTTGCTCTTCTACCTTCTGTCATGCAGCAACAAGGCACCATCTCAGAAGCAGAGAAAGCCGACTTAACCAGATATTAAGTCTGCAGTGTCTTGAGCTTGGATTTCTCAGGCTCCAGAACTGTGAGAAATGAATTTCTATCATTTATGAATTACTCAACCTCGGGTATTTTGTTGTATCAGCATAAATGAACTGAGAGGGGATTTACACATTCACAGAGACTTGAGAGACATATTGACCAATAGTATTACACAGATCTTTTTTTTTGTTTCTAATTCAAAGTATAGAAGTAGCCGAGCCTGGTTGTGCATACCTGTAATCCCAGTACTTGGGAAACTGAGACAGGAGGATCACAGGTTTGAGGACAGCCTCAGCAAGTAGTGAGACTCTCAACGATCTAGCAAGATCCTGTTTCAAAATAAAATAGGGCTGTGGGAGGTAGAATACTGCTAGGTTCAATTCAAAACAAAAGTACCAAAACAAAACAAAACAAAAAGTATAGAAGTAATATGATGATATATCATCACTGAATATTTAATAAAATTAGGGAATTATTTTTTAAATTTATAGGCACAATAATGGCTTTGTGGTTATATATATTTAATATTTATATTATATTTATTATATATACATGTATTTTTTTAATGCAGGACGGAGATACTGAGTAGAGGTATGGTAGAAACAAGAAGATTGGCCCTGGCTAGATCACTGAAGCTGAGTTAATGTGTAAATGGAGATTCACCATTTTGTCCTTTTTTGTTAAGTATATTGAAATATTCCAAAGAATAATTTTGGGGGGTACTAGGATGGAACCCAGGGACATTCTACCTCCAAACTACACCCCTAGTCCTATTTTATTTTTATTTTGAAATAAGGTCTTACTAGGTTGATGAGAGTCTCACTACTTGCTGAGGCTGTCCTCGAACCTGTAATCCTCCTGTCTCAGCCTCCCAAGTACCAAGATTATAAGCATGCAGCACCATGCCTGGCTCATAGTATAAAATTTTTAACCACTAATGAAAATATTTCTTGTTTAAAAAAAAAAAAAAACAGAGCCGGGCGTGGTGGCACACGCTTGTAATCCCAGCATTTGGGAGGCTGAGCCCGGAGGATCCGGGTTCATGGCCAGCCTCAGCTACCTAGTGAGGCACTTCACAACTTAGTGAGACCCAGTTTCAAAATAAAGAATAAAAAATAGGGCTGGGGGTGTAGCTCGGAGGTAGAATGCCCCTGAGTTCAATCCCTGGTACCGCAAAAAAAAAAAAAAAAAAAAAAACCAGTGTGCCAAGCCAGGCGTGGTGGCACACGCTTGTAATCCTAGTACTTGGGAGGCTGAGACAGGAGGATCTGGTTTGCAGCCAGCCTCAGCTACTTCGTGAGACTCTGTTTCAAAATAATGAATAAAAAATAGGGCTGGCGGTGTAGCTCAAAGGTAGAATGTCCCTGGGTTCCATCCCCAGTACCTCAAAAAATAAAATAAAAAATAAACACTTGAGTCTCAGTAGGACATGTGGTCTTTGTTGCAATGACACTGAAATTTGAATTCCATACAATTTTCAGAGGTCAAAAAAAATTCTCTTTTCTATTTTTTCCAACACTTATAAGTGTAAAAATCATCCGTAGCTCATGGGATGAACAAACTAGCAGTGGAGTAATTGGCCAGACTTTAATAGACCTCTGCAAACTTTTTACTCTTAAACTTGACTAAAGGTAAATCTTTTAATAATCTTTCACGCATAGAGAAACAACCTAGAGGGCATGAAAACAACTCACTTTAACTATTTGTTATTATTTATTATTACTATTATTTCAATTTACAAACTCTAGGTATTTGTAGTATGTATGGAAGGAATTTCTCGAAATAAACCAGAAATGTTTTTTTTGTGTGTGTGTGTGTGTGTGTGTTTTTTTTTTTTTGCGGTACTGGGGATTGAACTCAGGGGCATTCTACCTCCAAGCTACACCCCCAGCCCTATTTTTTATTCTTTATTTTGAAACCGAGTCTCACTAAGTTGCGGAGTGCCTCACTAGGTAGCTGAGGCTAGCCGCGAACCTGGATCCTCTGGTCTCAGCCTCCCGAATGCTGGGATTACAAGCGTGTGCCACCACGCCTGGCCAGAAATGGTTTTAAATTGCCATTTGCCTTTATATGTAGCTTAACGAACTGACAGAAGGATCACAGGTTGGAGGACAACCTCAGGAAATAGTGAGACTCTCAGCAACCTAGTGAGACCCTGTTTCAAAATAAAAATAAAAAGGGCTGGGAGTGTAGCTCAGAGGTAGAATGCCCCTGGGTTCTATCCCCAGTACCTCAAAAAAAAGAAGGAGGAGGAGGAGGAAAAGGAGAAAGAAAAGAAGGGAGGAAGGAAAAGAAGGTACATGAAGAGAGGAAAAAATACATGCAGGAGAAAGAATGTAAAAAGAAGTTATATTTTAGTTGCTGAAGGTGTACCGTCTTGACCTTAGTAAGAAGGCAGCTAGTATGGCCATAAGAAATAAAGAGGTAGGCATGAGTAAGGACTAAAAACTATTAAAAAGAAGAAGAAGAAGAGGAGGAGGAGGAGGAGGAGGAGGAGGAGGAGGAGGAGGAGGAGGAGGAGGAAAGAAAAACCACTTTTGGGTGATGTTATAAGAAAATATGATATGAACAAAAGTGTTGCCAAGAGGTAGACACAAAATACGAAGGCACTCAGTTCTTGTTTGTTGACAAAATAGTGCCTACATAATTCCCACTTACTTTTGGAGAAGGATATTACATGAAGAAAAATAAGTAGGTAGTAGGTGTCCTTTGTTTTACTTAATTAGCACCCTTTTTTCTGAATCAACAAGAAGGTCGTGTCAGTACCATGTGGTCTGGCTGTCTATGTGCCAAGTGTCATGGTTTGGATGTGGAATGTCTCCCTAAAGCTCCCATGGATAAGCCTGGCCCTCACCCTCACTGCAGAGAGGTTCAGAGGTGGGGCTTTTAGGCAATGATTGGACCATGAGAGTTCTGACTTCATCAGTAGACTAATCAGTCCATTGATAGCTGAGTAAACTACAGGGAGGTAGGACCTCCTTAGAAGAAGTAGATCCCTGGGGGCGGGGGTGCCCTGGAAGTGTTTATCGTCTCCCAGACCCTTCTTTTCTGCTTCTGGCCGCCAGGAGTCAAGACATACCCTTCTGCAATAATGTTCTTCCTAGCCACAGGCCTGGGACACTGGAGCCGACCAACCAAGGACTGAAACCTCTCAGCCAAAATCAACATCTTCTCCTGTAAATCGTTATTGTCAGGTATTTTGGTCACAGCAAGACAAAGCTGAGTAAACATCAGGCTGGTCTGTGACCCAACCTGGCAAACTTGGTAGGTGCTCAACCCAGCTCTGACCCAAGCCAGGCTAAATAAGGTTCTTTTCCAGGAATTTTATAGCTAGAACTATAAGAGAAAAGCTAGTCAGTCTTTGTATGTCTGGACTGCAAGATGCAATAGCCCAGGAGCCAGTGGAGAAGCAGAAGAAACCAACCCATTAGAGAGAGAAGGGTTAAACCGGCTATAAATTGGAGAGGGGAGTCCCAAAGATTTTAGAATTCTACTTCTAGTTGTCCCTGGAGCTTAGCTTTTCGGTGCTTGGGTTCTAAGAAACAGCCAAAGATCCTGATTTTCCCATTTCGGTAATCAAATCCAAGTTTGCTTCCTGCACTTGCACCCAAGAGTCCTAAATAATACAGAATGAAGGAGTGTGTGATGGCATTTCCACACTCAAGGTCACAATCCCAGAGCTTGGACGGTTTCAATTAATTTGAATGATGAATGGAACTTTTAAACTGGTTTACCCAGGATGTGTAAAAGCCAACTCCCTTTTATCTTAAGTGGGAAGGAATCCTCACTCACCAACTCTAGGCAAACTGGAGAAACAGGTCCATCAACTCAATCAACCTTGAGGAATTTTCTGTTAGTCTCTCTGAGTAAAAGGAAGAAAATGTGCCCTTTGGAAACCAGAGATAACAGAAAGGAGATACAAGAGTCTGAGCCACTTCCTAGGTGTGATCTGCTTTTTGTTCTCTTGTGTTTGGAGACAGACATAATCCAAGAGCGATCTTTTATTCTTTATTTTGAAACAAGGTCTCGCTAATTTTAACCAGAGTTTGGGGTTGTGTTTGTTTTGAGATGGGTCTCACCATGTTGCCCAGGCTGGTCTTGAACTCTGGGTCTGAAGTGGTTCTCCTGTCCATTGCCCAGCTAACCAGAGGTGTTGCTTTATTGTTGTTGATGTTGGTGTGTGTGTGTGTGTGTGTGTGTGTGTGTGTGTGTGTGTGTCACTAGGAATTGAACCCAGGGGCATTCTACTTCTGAGTTATAACTTAACCCTTTTTAAATGTTTATTTGTTTGTTTTGAAACAGGGTCTCACTAGGTTGCTAAGAGTTTCACCACCTTGCCGAAACTGGCTTGGAACCTTTGATCCTCCTATCTCAGTCTCCCAAATACTGAGGTTACAGGCATGCGCCAGCTACACCGGGTCTTGTCGTGGAACAGCACAATATCTTCTGTGGGTCCTTGTCCTCCATGGTAAAAAGAATTTCAACACGTGCCAGTTAGAGACAAAGGCAGGAGTTTTATTTAGGAAAGTGAGGGACTCGAGGGAGAAGACAGGTGAGAGGAGATCATCTGGCCAAGAGCCAGAGAGAGTCTTTGCAGTCTTTTCAATCCTTATATAGAACGCCCAAGAAGGGGTGGGCACAGTGGAAGTCTGGACCTCCTCTTCCTCAGGTTTCAACGGTGGGTGGTGGCTGGCTGAGGTCTGACCTTGTCTTCTTGGATCTCAAGAGTCTCAGGTGGGGCGAGGATCCAGGAGATTAAGGGTGTGCATCCATTGAGGCTTCTGCCTAAGACCCAACAAACCCATAGGGTGGAGTTAGAGATGATGAACTCTCCAGATTTTATAACTGTATTTTTCCTTTTCCTTCCCAATCTTTCTCCTTTCTGCCTGAAATTTTTATTCCTTCTATTCTACCTCATCAGTCTAACCAGGGTTTTAAAAGATTAAATGAATCTTCTTACATAGCTCACTCTTAAACTAACACTACTTCTCAAAATTCTCTTAAAGAATTTTCAGCTTGTGTTGTGATTATAGTGCTTCCAGATGATATGTGGTTTTGTTTTGTTTTCTTGGTGCTAGGGATTGAAGCCAGGGCATTTCACATGCTAAGCCTGCACTTTACCACAGAGCCCAGAGATCAAATGAAACAGCATAGAGTTGGGTTTTTTTGTTTTTTTTTTTTTGCGGTACTGGGGATGGAACTCAGGGGCATTCTACCTCCGAGCTATACTCCCACCCCTATTTTTAATTCTTTATTTTGAAACAGGGTCACTAAGTTGCAGAGAGTCTCGTTAAGTAGCTGAGGCTGGCTGCGAACCTGCAATCCTCCTGTCTCAGCCTCCCAAGTACTGGGATTTCAAGCATGCGCCATCACACCCGGCTAGCATAGAGCATTTTAAAAAAATAATTTTTAAACAAGCAAATACTTAAATCCCTACTATTCGGAGTGCCTTTCTTTGACTAGAAAGGTGACATTTTAAGAATGGGTTGGGTGGGCATTGTATCTTTCGAGTGCAGCAGCAGGGTTGGCTGATTATCTCTGACTCCTTTTATTTTTTATTTCGATCATGGCTGAGTAGGGGAGCTTGGTTTATATAGACAGAAAAGGGCTGAAGAAACCAGGAACAAAGAACCAAAAGCGAGCTGGGTGTGGTGGTGCACACCTGTAATCCCAGTACTTGGGAGGCTGAGACAGGAGGATCACAAGTTCAAGACCAGTCTCGAACTCTCAGCAATCTAGTGAAACCCTATCTCAAAACAAAAATTATTTTAATAAAAGGGCTAAGGGGTATATCTCAGAGGTAGAATGCCTCTGGGTTCAATCCCCCATACCAAAAAAAAAAAAAAAAAAAAAATTAACCATGTCAAAGTTACTTTCCTTTCAAGACTAGACAGAGAGACAGAACAATAGAAAAATAACTGATTGCTTAACATCAGGTTACTCTGTGTGTGTGTGTGTGTGTGTGTGTGTGTGTGTGTGTGTGTTACTAGGGATGGAACACAAAGGTGCTCTGCCATTGAACTATAGCCCCACGCCCCACCACTTTGTGTGTGTGTGTGTGTGTGTGTGTGTGTGTGTGTAGTACTGGAGATTGAACCCCAAGGGTGTTCTTTCTTCCACTAACCTACACCCCCAGCCCTTTGTGTGTGTGTGTGTGTGTGTGTGTGTGTGTGTGTGTGTGTTACTGGGGATTGAACCCAGAGGCATTCTACCGTCAAGCTACTCCCCCAGTCCAATTTTATTTCTTATTTGGAAACAGGGTCTCACTAGGTTGATGAGAGTCTCACTACTTGCTGAGGCTATCCTCGAACCACAATCCTCCTGTCTCAGCCTACCAAATACTGGGATTACAGGCATGCACCAGTGTGTGCCACCACACCCAGCTTTTCATTTTATTTTGAGACAGGGCCTTGCTAAATTGCCCAGGCTGGCCTTGCATTCAAAATCCTCTTGCCTCAGCCTCTCAAGTAGCTGTATTACATCAGGTTCTGCATTAAGTTTCTTTTTTGGCAAGGATTAAAGCAGAGAAAACTTTATGAGCATGCCAATTGATAGTGACCTGTTTAGAAAATTTGGCTACCATTTCCTAACTTCTTAGGAGGCCAGGTACAGAACTTTAGCATGAGCGACTCTGTTTTGGTTTTTTAATCTAGTCTATTTGGGTCTAGTGTAGAAGTTTAGTCCAAAACAATAACCTCCTATAAATGTTGTTTGTGTGTGTGTGTGGTACTGGGGGTGGAATTCAAGGGCATTCTATCTCTGAGCTATATCCCTCGCCTGATTTTATGTTATTATTATTAATTTTTTTTTAAACAAGGTTTCACTAAATTACAGAGGGCCTCACTAAGTTGCTGAAGCTGGCCATGAACCTGCAACCTTCCTGTCTCAGCCTCCCAAGTACTGGGATTAGAAGCGTGTGCCACCATGCCCAGCTACCTCCTTTAATTTTTGTTTAACATCTATAAATGAACACAGGATTATAAGCAGCATTGGGACGGTGGGGATTAACCATGTCTCTTTGGACAGCTTCACAGAAGTGGGGCTCCTTTACCTGGGTCTTGACAAATGAGGAGGAGTTCATTGGCTAGATAAAGGAGAAAACAAATATAGATAGAAGAAATAGCATGTGCAGAAGCCAAGTTATAAGTCCAAGATGAGCCGGGCGTGGTGGCGCACGCTTGTAATCCCAGCATTTGAGAGGCTGAGACTGGAGGATACAGGTTCTCGGCCAGCCTCAGCTGCTTAGTGAGGCCCTGTTTCAAAATAAAGAATAAAAATTAGGGCTGGGGCTGTAGCTTGGAGGTAGAATGCCCCCAGGTTCCATCCCCAGTAGAGTTCGAGAATCCTCAGTGCAGACTCGAAGGGCACAGTGAAGTGAGGGGGGCTGAGGGGACCTGGGAAGGCTGGCTGAGACCCTGAAATAAAGTGTTGTACCATGTGTTGAGAAATACACAACTTATCTGGTCTTCATCATTGGTTCTTTCGGGGAAGGTAAAAGCTAAGCTAGGAGTGTCTTTGTTCATCATGGTAGGCCCTGACCATGCCTTGTTTAGGCTGAAGAGATGACTCAATGGAGGAAAACCAACTGGGAGCTTAGAGGGTTGGGGCTTCAAGTGAGGGAGTGGAGAGATGACTGGAGATTAAGTTCAGTAATGTGGCCAATAAGCCAATCATGGCTATGTAATGAAAAACCAATAAAACTCTAGACATGGAGGCTGAGAGAGTGCTGGGCAAGAAATACGTCAGTGTGCCAGGAGGTGGTGCATCTCGATTCCAGGGGAAGAGGGCACAGAAGCCCCACATTCAGGACCCTCCTAGGATTCACCCCCTGCGTCTCTTCATTTGGCCGGTCCTGATGTCTCTCCTTTATAATAAGCCTGAAATAGTGAATGCAATCAATTCTGGGTATCCACAGGGAATTGGTTCCGGGACTCCCCATGGAGACCGAAACCCCCAGATGCTCGAATTCCTTATATAAAATGGTGTATATATAGTATTTGCATATAGCCTACGCACATCCTCTCGTATCCTTTAAATCTTCTCAGCCTACTTATAATACTTAATACTATGTAAATGCCATGTAAATACGTGCTATAACGGATTGCTTAGGGAATGATGACAAGAAAAGTGTGTACATGTTCAGTACAGACACGATTTACTTTCATGAATATTTTTAAGCCTCGGTTGGTTGAATTCATGGATATGGAACCCACGGATACCTGGAGCACTGACTGCATTACATTCTCCTGAGTTCTGAAAAAAAAAAAGATATATATACATATATATATGTAGTGGTACTGGGGATTGAGCCCAGAGGCATTCTACCTTCGAACTACACACTCAGCCTCTTTTTTATTTTTTATTTGGAAACAGGGTCTTACCAGGTTGCTAAGAGTCTCACTATGTTGCTGAGGCTGGCCTCGAACCTGCAATCCTCCTGTCTCAGCTTCCCAAATACTGGAATTACAGGCATGTGCCATGATGCTTGGCCCACAAATCTTTCTAGAGAATTATTAAACCCCAGCAGGTCATGAGAACTCCCGAATTTGCAGCCAATTGGTATGCAGGAAGCCGGGCGTGGTGGCGCACGCTTGTAATCCCAGCATTTGGGAGGCTGAGACCGGAGGATCCGGGTTCGCGGCCAGCCTCAGCTACCTAGTGAGGCACTCCGCAACTTAGTGAGACTCGGTTTCAAAATAAAGAATAAAAAAAAATAGGGCTGGGGGTGTAGCTCGGAGGTAGAATGCCCCTGAGTTCAATCCCCAGTA
>PVLC010028051.1:0-21352 GCA_004027655.1 Graphiurus murinus
CTGATAATAAGTTTCCTAAAGAAGTATTTTCTGCCAATTTTATAATTCCCTTTGTAATATATAACTTATTTATTCATTTTTAATTTTAAAAACTTACCAGTCAGAAGTCCCAAAAAAGCTTTTTTACTAAAGTCAACACAAAAACAATTAATACAAAAACAAAAATGCAGTTATTGCTTGTCCCCAATGTATTAAAAGTTGATGTAGGACATATTTTCTTAATTTGGCTTTGAAATGATAAAACTATATTTAAAACTCAAAAATTCAAATCAAATTTATGCAGAATCCCAGAGGCTCTTTTGCAAAGTAGTAGGAGGCCACACAGTCGTTTTTGCAAAATATTGTTCAATAACCAATTAGCACAAGATGAAAATACTTAGAGGATTAGTAAACATTTTACTTTAAAACTAGGGATTACTTTTATGTCCCTTTTTTCCTTCCCTTCTTAAAATATATTTAATTCTGAAAGAGATATGTAGAACCAATTGAAGCAAGAAATTATCTTGATGCCTCAGCTGTATTTGTGCTTTTTCCACTAGGAAGTCTCAGATGAATGGTATAGTAAGAAATAATGTGTTTTGCCCGTAGAAACTTCTGTAGGCAAAGAAATGAAGACAAAACCTTAAAGTAGATATCCCAAGATTTGGGTAGTTGCAAAATATATTTTATTTGATGTTGTAACACATATTCCCCATCCTCTGGAATAGGCCACTTGACACATATATTTAATTTTTCTGAGTTTCATTGTTTTTTCTGTTTTACTTTGTTTACTAATTTGGTGGAGATGCTGTAAAAATATTTCACTGTGTTATCCTATAAGGATACTTTTTTTCTTGCAGCTTAGTTCTGATAAAAATGCCATTAAAAAACTGACATTGCTCTGACCACCAGATACAGTTTCAGGATGCTTTTCACAGGAGACATAGTAGACTTTTTAATTCTTTGTCACTCTGAGAGTATGAAATTCAGTGTATCCGCTCTTGTATCTGACTAGGACATCATTTCATAGCATTGTGCATGGACAATGTAAGTAGCTGATAAATATTTGTATAAAGAATTACTACTAGTATTTAATGACCTATTGATTTATCCCTAGTATATGAGGATTCAGAAGTTTTGGGACATACATTAACTGTGACAAAGATAGATGAAAATTAAGCAAGAGGAGCCAAATATGCAAAGTTTATCTTCCATGTAAGTCAGTTATATTATGATGTGCAGCCTTTATTTTACTACTTTGTAATCAATATTTCAAAACCTTAAAACTAAAGCTATACAAGCCTCTACATTTCTTGAACTGATAGATACAGTAGAATGAGCAACTATTTTCAGACAGATACTCCTTCCTCCTCTTGTAGTTAAAACACAATGAAGGTTTAAAATATTTTTAACATAGTACACTTACTATTTAAGTCACAAAAGGCTGCTCAAAATTAATAATCAGGAACATTAAATAAAACAATAATGAGATAGTTCATATCCATCAGACTGAAAAAAATGTAAATATCTGACAATAAAAGATTTGGCAGGATATGAATCAATAGAATTCTTGTCCTATCTGCTGTGTGTGTAAATTGGAGCTGTCACCTTGGAAATAGTTTGTAACTTCCAAATTAATAGATATTTGGGCTAGTCAAAGGTATTACTTGTTCTTCTATTCTGGGCACGTGCCCCTCTTGAAGTTAAACATGGCTCTGTGACCTATGTCATTTCCAAGTGGAAGACTTTGAGGGCTGGTGAATGATTAATCAGGTTTCCCCCCTTTTTAGAGGTGTGTGCAGCTTCCCCTGAGGGAGAATGATGTGAAGGACTCTCCTGACTAAACCTTTATCTAAGATGAAACCATAACTTTAGTATATTAGTCCCTTCTCTGTTGCTAACAACAAAATACCACAGACTGAGTAAGTAATAAAGAAAAAAGGTCTCATTTAGCTCACAGTTCTGGTTCAAGTTTGAGGGCCTTTGTCAATGGCCTTATTCACAGAGTCCCCAGCAACATAGGACATCACATGGCAAGAGAAAGTTAGCATGCTTGGGTGTGTGTTGGTCTCTCCTTCTTATAAAGCCAACAATTTTCAATTATGGGGAATTCACCCTGATGACCTTATCTAATTACCCCTTGAAGGCGCCATCTCTAAGTGCCATGGTCAGATTAAGTGTCTACTCTCTTATTGCCTGATAAAGGGTATTAATTCTCAATACATGAACCCGTGGATATACAGTCAAATCACATACAAACCATAACAATGAGCAGCAAATAATATTTGATATGTTAGCTACTAAGATTTTGGAAGTTGTTCTAACTCATTCCTATTGCTATAGCATTACTAAGTAAAGCTGGAGATACTCATATTTATTACCAATAATTTGGTTAGTTAGAAATTGCTCTGTTGAATATTCTTGCCTATAGAAGAATGCTTATAATAAAATAGCAGTAGCTGGGAGAGGTTTTGCATACCTGTAATCCCAGTACTTGGGAGGCTGAGACAGGAGGATTACAGGTTTGAGGCTAACCTTAGGAACTTAAGAGACCCTGTTTCAAAATGGAAAATAAGGCTAAGCATAGTGGCACACATCTGTAATCGTGGAGCTTGTGAGGCTGAGATAAGAGGATCGAGGCCAGAGAAGAACTGCAGCAACTTAACAACACCCTTTAATAAATATATTTTAAAAATAAAAATAAAATAACTTAAAGAGCTGAAGGTTTAACTTGGAGGTAGAGTGGCCTTGGGTTCAATCCCCAGCACTACTACTACTACTACTACTACTAATAATAATAATAATGGCAAAAAGAAAAAAGATAGACTTTTCAAAATCATAAAAGAATAAGTAAACAATAGTATATTCATACAGCAGGATCACATAAAACAGAAAATTAATGAAACATAGCCAATGCATCCATAAAGATGAATCACAAAGCATATTGTGGGTTGTAAGAAACACATCAGAATAGATAAAAGGTATCAACTGCAAAGTATGAAGACTTGATAGAATGAGAATTATGCATAGGTTGCAAAATTATTAGGAAAAGTTAGGAAATGATTCCTATAGAATTATTGACCATGTTTTATTTTTCTGAACAATGGAGAAGAAAAGTAAATGTATTAAATTGGTGCAATATAGGGCTTTTAATAGGTAATATTCTATTTCTCAAGCTGGGTCATAGTTTTTGTGTGATGTTCATGTTATTATTATACTGTAACTTGAAATCACATATTTGATTTGCTTTTTTCAATGTAATCTGTATTCCACAGACAAATCTATTTTTAAAGCCATCAACAATAATCCTGACACACAAAGATAGGTTGAATATTTTGTTAAGTGATATATATAACTTAATAAATATCTGTTTTGTCATCCAAGAGCAAAGATAGAGAGGAGATTGGTGATATGCTTATTCTGCTTTGCATAATTTCTATGAGAAGTTGGGCAATCATTGATCAGCTTTTGTCCCATGTTTAGGCTTATGGAATAGCAGTGATTATATCAGCTTATTCGAAGATTAATGTTTACAAAATACCTTCCACCTGAAATAGTGCCATATTCTGGATTAAAATGTGATATTATCACTGAAAATCATACATTAAAAAGACAACTTTACTTCTGAATACTAAGGATTTTGAATGAGCAATGTGAGTATTGGCACACTAGATCATCCCTGGCTTGGTTATGAATGATGATATGAAATACTTAGCTTCATGGAAGAAATAAATATGATAGCATAGAAATCAGACAGATTTTTTGAATGCTGAAAGTTCAAACATGTAAGAAACCATGAAAACACTTTCATAGTGTTTTTATATAATGAAAAAAAAATCTGCCCCAGTCATACAGATCCATAGGAAGAGTGTTTTGAACAAAGTCCAAAAATCCTTACCTAGGATGTTAGCACTGAGAGTCAAAATGCCATGCTGCTAGCTTTTAGTGTTGACTTTTGAAGATGACAGGTAACCCTCCATACAACATTAGTTTTTGAAAGAGTCACAAAAATGTATTGCCACTGCCAGCAGCACACCTAAATTATCAGTTTTCCATTTTTTGAAGTGAACAAGATATAGTATGGTGCTTTCTTCAGAGGGCAGGCCATTAAAGAGAGCAGATTAACACAGGCCTTTATGGAGCAAGGGTTAGAGAACTGATTCTAAGGTGGGTGACTGCAGGTTACAGCAGGTGAGACAATATGGCAGTGCTAGGTAGGACCCAAGTTAGCAATGTTATCTATGGGATATAATCTGATGGATGAAAGCACTCTCATAGTAGTGTCTCAAAGATAGTTAAGTAAATCTACCTGTGTTCATACTGGACCTCAGTCAAAGCCACACATATAGATGGAGTTTATATCTCTACAAAGAGAAGTTGTACATCAGAAGTTGGCAGGCTATAAGGCTAAGTAGGAAGTTAGGATGTACACCTGAACCCAAAGCATGCTATTAATCATGAAGATAAAGTCTACAATGTGGCTATTAGTTCTAGCTGTGTTAACATAAATGTTTAGGGGGTTCAAACCAAGATCGTTATATTAGTGTTCTAAATACTTCTTAACTAGGAGTAGGAATGTGAATAGAATCAGACTTGTGTGATTTCCAACTTTTGAACGACATAGAGTTAAATTTAAAAATCAAAGGACTACTGGATTTGTAACTGGCCAGATCACAAAGAAAGACATTGGTTATAAAAACCATACTCTTCATTAAGTTACTTTTATAGATATATAAAATATATTCTGTATATTCTATTTATTCTACTTATTGCCCCCTGAAACTCAGCCTGCATGCTGAGAGGCACAAAATAAGAGGGAGGAATCACAAAGATGGTAACCAAGACACTCTAGCTACATCAAGCACTAATTGACAGCCGTGTGAGTTTGTTAGGATGATAGCTTGTCTGCTATATAAGACCTAAGGCTGCTTTCTGCTACCTATATCTTTGTGAAGTCTCTCCACATACATTCTATAGATGGTTCCTAACTTATTATGGTTTGAATTATGATTTCTAACTTTATAATGGTGCAAAAGCACCACTCATTAATAGAAATAGTACTTGGAATTTTGAATTTTGATATGCAGTATACTCTGTCTCAGTGCTGGGCAGTCTTCTATGAAGACTTGAAGTAGATCTACCTGCTCTCAAGTGACTACAGATTCAGCCAACAGCTTGACTCAACCTCAGGGGAGATGTTGAGTGAGAATCATCCATTTAAGATGTTGTTGAATTTCTGTCCCACAAAAACTGTGATGTAATAAATGTTGTTGTCTTAAGCTGATAAATTTTGGAGTAATCTATTATATAACAATTAATAAAGAATACATCTATTTCAGGCATTTAAGTTTCATTGAACCCCCAGATGACTATAGCCCCAGTTGAAATGTGGAGAAGAGGCCATCTGAGCCCAATTAGCCTACAAAATTATTAAAGATAATAAACCAGATGTTATTTTAAGCCATAACATTTGGGGATAGTTTTTCTTACAGCAATAGATAGCCAAAATAGAAATTGGTAGTTAGAAGTGGGGCACTGATATAGCAAAAACCTAAATCATATGACACTGACTTCACCATCATGCAGTGGGTGTAGGCCACAAGAGGCACAAAGAGACAGTCAATGGGGGCTGTAAGCAAGGACATTGTTATTGGAGCCTAGAGAAAAGGTAACTCCGTGTTTGTCAACATTTTAACTTGTGATAATATAAAAGATGGAAAATAAAATCTAATGAAGTTGTGTATTTTGCTAAAAAGACTACTAGACAAAACACTGAAAGTATACTGGTTACTTTTATGTGTTGTGTTAGCCTAATTTCTATTGGTGTGATAAACACCTGAGGAAATCAACTGAGGAAGAAAGATTTATTTTGGTTCATGATTTCAGAGGCTTCGGTCCATGGACAACTGACTCCACTACTGTGGGCCTAAGGTGAAGCAGTGCACCATGGCAGAAGGGCATGGTGGAGCAGAGCTTCTTATCTCATGGCTTCTGGGAAGCTGAGGAGGACGAGGAGGATGGGGTGAAGGGCAAGTCAGATCTTTCCAAGGCATGTTCCCAGTGACCTATTTCCTCCAACTAGACCCCACTTCCTACAGTTTCTGCTGTGTCTAAGTAATAATAAAATTATGAATCCATCAAGGCACTAATTCATCGATGAAGTCAGAGTTTTCATGATCTAATCACTCCCCAGTTGCCTCCACCTCTCAATATTGCTGCACTTGGACCAAGTCTCAAACACATGAGCCTTTGTGGGACATTTCAGAACAAAACCATGACAAGTTTATATGATAATTAATATGGTAAAATAAACCAAAGAAAGAACCATTTAATTTTTAAGCAGCACTTAGGGTAGGGGTCAGCAAACATTTTCTGTAATGGACTAGATAGGCAATATTTAAGGCTTTTTAGGATGTATGGTATCTCTAGAAACTTAGCAACTATTCAAGTCTGCACTCATGGTAAAAAAGTAGATATAAATGACATCAAAATTAATAGGCATGGCTGTGCTCCAATACAATTTTATTGACAAAAGCATATAATACTCTGCATTTCACTTGTGAGCAAAGGTCTACCAACCTTTGATTTAGAAGAAACATATTCAAACCAAGATTTTCTGACTTTGAACATAAATTATTATATCCAAACTCTCCAGCACACAAAAGATGTTTAGAGTAAATTAAAACTTGGAGGCAAAAATCAAATCCAAAGTGCTGCCAGAAAAATAGCCCCACAATGAAAATGAAGATCAGTTCAATAGTGAGTTAAAAACCCTTTATTTTCCCCTAAGACTAAGGACTGATTCCTTTGACCCTCTCTGTTAGACAATAGGGATTTTACAAGAATCTTAAAAGCTTGCCTTCTTGACCAACTCAGCTAGAAAATAGAAACTTTAAGAATCTCAAGGGGATGACTCTTAAGTCCTTTTGGCTAGACAAATTAATTTTAGGAATTTAGAAGTATTGCCCTCACAACACCCTAATTCTAAGGCCAAGGTAGAAAAAAAAAGAAAGTGCATCTTAAAAATGATATAGATTGCAATTTGATACATAAGAAATCCAATATTTTAAAAGGAAATTGTAACAACATGGCCCAGAAAGGACAGAGGTAGTTCAAAATGAAAGATACCTTGTGTTAAGCAGGACCTCTCCTATGAGCAAGGCACAGGCTGAAAAAACATCTACAAACACATTTCCATTTTTATGGAAAAAAGGGGGGATGACTTAAAAGGCAGAGACATGGAGAAAGAACTACCCTCCAGGATGAGAAATGAGGCCAATAATAGAACTGTCTCAGTCCTTTGAGATAGAGGAAATGGTGACATGCCTTGCTAGATTTCAGAATTGCTATGGAACAGTAACTCCTATGGAACTTGTTTCACTCTTTTTGAAAAGTTTCTATTGTGTCTTTCACACCCCTTTCTCATCATTGTATGTTGGGTATATTACAGGGAAGATGATGGATTTGTTGATGTTGCCTTGGATTTTAGTTCACAGGAGCTGTGAGGAGTCCTTCTTAACTGCATGTAGGCTTGATAAGAGAAGATATGAGTCTTGGGTTTTAACTGATCCCATAATGGAATGGAAATGTATGGCAGATTATGTGGGGGTGAGTGTACTTTTCATATTAATTGCTGTAGCTAGAACGCAGAATCTGAAGCGTCTTTCCAAATCCCTCTTTTCTTTATACTTACATGTCAGTACTATATCAGGTGGAATTTATTTTCTCTTTCCACAAAGATGGAGTGCTCTTGTGGCTTTGATCAACAAATGATTTTGAAATTGTTGAATTGGCTGTTTTGATACCTATAAACCAGGCCTTAGGAGGATTGCAAATATGGTAGATATGGGATGAGCTGTTCAGATTTGCTCTTTGTAAAGAATTTTATGTAGCAATGAAAAATAAAGACAGAAGATAATCTGTGGATGTCAGCTCTTTCAGCATTTGCTCCAACTAAAGAGGCCTGATTCACCTGCAGCCATATCCTTTCTGTGACAAAATGAGGAGAGGGTATAAAAGTCAGGGTATTTTGCATTGTGACATATGAAACAAGTATGCAGATTAACCAACTGTATCACAGTTTGATTTCTTCATTTTCCTAATCCTCTTCCTTCCATCTCCTTGTCCTAATCTTGTTTATTCTTCTTACTAATCCTGCATCTTTCACCTCCCCACCCCCCTCAGGTGTGGATTCCTAAACACACCTGAGAAAACATCTTGTTATCTCCAAACATTTCAAGAATTTCTTCTTGAGTATCCATAGTTTCTCCTTCCTGCCCCTTAGAATGGGGTAGTCATGCTGTAAAAAGCCACGTCTATGTGAAAAGACCACACGGAGAACACCCTGGTTGATTAGCACTGCTGAGTCCCTGATTAATAGCCAGCACCAACTAGAAACCATTTGAATGAGCCATATTGGACCTTCCAGGCCAAGTAAACCCCTGATGGTTGTGTACCTTCCCAATATCATGTGGATCTGAGGAATCACCCAGCTGAACCCAGTCAAATCACGGAACTATGAACATAAGTACATACTGTTAACTGGTAATATCTTTCCCACTCTGCTAGCCCCAGGTTATTATGAAAATCAGTATTTCTTTGTCTTATTCCTATATAATAGGATAATATCTTCCAAATTTTATAAAAATATCAGATATAATTTCTTTCTTTTTTGGGGGGCAATCCTGGATATTGAACCCAGGGGCATTCTATCTCTGAGCTACATACATCCCAGCCCTATTTTTGATTCTTTATTTTGCAACATAGTCTCACTAAGTTGTAGAGGGCCTCAGTAAGTAGCTCAGGCTGGCTATGAACCTATGATCCTCCTGTCTCAGCTTCCCAAGTACTGGAATTACAAGCATGCACCAAAACACCCAGCTAGCAGATATAATTTCTAAACAGAAGATATTTAGGCAGAAAATTTTTATATTTTTATATCTTTTCTCCTTGCAGATATGTATTTTATTTCTGGATACAGGAACTTTGACTTAACATTCCTTATAAACAACAAGCAAGAAATATGGTGTACTGAAGGAAAAACAAATGTTACATATACCAGAAACTCTTATGTTTCCCCAAGTAGTACATTTTCCTAAAGTTCCATCAAAATCAGTAATATTTGACAATTTAACATTCCTTGAACACACTTTGAGAATTATGACCTTAAAAATAATTGATTCTTAATGTTAGTTTTTCAGGAAACTTTTAGGTGGGTAAGTTTGGAGAAAGATAACATTTTTAAACATTTGCAATATGTTTTTAATATGTTCCATAACTTACTGCTTTACTTTTAGTTTCTTGTTCTTTATGAACAAACTAAGATTAAGTTAGTATTTAATTATAACTTTACTGAACAAATATCAGTAGTTTTCTAAATTATTAGGATTTACTAAAAAGAATAGAAAGAATGTTATATTAGTGACAGTTAATGCCAACTATTTTGTAAACGTCTGAGTATTTTGGTTATATTTGACTCAGATACTTTTGAAATTAAGGTTATGTTTAACTGCTTGTCCAGGTTTCTTAGGACAAATTCAGTTTATACTCATCATCTTATTATTACTATTATCATTATTGCCATTTTTACTCACAAACTTGTATCTCTTTGAATCCTAAATTATATGGTTGTCTTATCTCAAGTGATAGTTATACATAAAACATCAAATTATGAATACTTACAATAGAAAATGTTAAAATTATTTAAGTAGTTTAAAAGCTAAGCTAGTGATTTTTGTTCAAATGATGGAATCAAAGTATATTAAAGTACATTTGAAACCTTAAAACAAGATTAACATGAATTTTAAATCGAATCCATAGTTTTAGACTTAATTGGTAGAAATAGACTTTTACAAGTTAAATTATATTTCATGAATTGACTTTTACAATTTTTGTCTATAGAATATTTTCCAATTACTTGAAGAAGACAAATGAGGTTTGAAACCACAAGTAAATTAAAGATTTTCATGACCAGTAGTTACATAAATTAGAGAGAATGTCAGTTTTATATTAATATTTAATAATAAGTTGATTAAACTTTGATTGAAAGCCTGTTTGTTTACATATTATGTAAATTGATTTTGAAATAAGGTTTATAGATTTAGATGATGCTTATATTATGTCAGCTTCAAAGTTCACATATACCACATAAAATTTGATACCTGCATGACAGCTCCTAAATACATTTAAATTTTGATAAAAGTAAAAAAAATAATGGTTAGGAAAGCTTTCTAAATTAACATTTAGTCTTTCTTTTCCCATTAAGTACATTCTTTTTTAATGAAAAAAAAAAAAGAGGTCATAGGTACTGAAAGAAAAAAAAAAACCTTCTGTGCTGGTTGTTCCCTCTTTCAAAACCTGTTCCTCAGACCAGCTGCCAACTCAGTCTTATCCACTGGTCCTCTTTTTCATGGGAGCCTTATTCAGGTGAATTTCATCACTCAGTCCTTCTAACCTTGTAGATCAAAGATCAATATATGTCAAGAACTTTTAAAACTCAGCAAGATGAAAACAACTAACACGTTTTAAAAATGGGGTAACTATCTGGAAACACACACACACACACATATGCACATACACACACACACACAGATGGCATATAAGCAAATGAAAGATGCTTATCATCCTTTCTTATCAAGGAATTTCAAATGAAAATTGTAATGCAATACTGCTTCATATTTATTCCAATGACTAAAATCCCCAAAATTGACAACGCAAATTCTGACAAAATGAGAAAGAGCAGGAGCTCTCATTTACTGTTAATAAGAATTCTAAATGGTACCACCATTTTGGAAGACATTTTGATTGTTTTGTTTTAACAAACCTAAACATAATCTACTATGCATAGCAATTGCATTCCCAGATATTTATCCAAATGATTTGAAAAAAACATATCCACACAAAAATTGTCATATGAATGTTTATAGTAACTTTATTAAATAAGAGGGACCAAGGTTTTTTAGATTAATGGATGATTCTAGGACTGGAACAAGAAATATATGGTTCTGTTCTCAATCTTCTGAGAAACCTCCACACTGATCTCCATAGCAGTTGTACTAGTTTGCAGTCCCACCAACAGTATAGTGGGGTTTCTATTTCCCCATAATCTAAAGAGCATTTATTATTACTTGTGTTCTATTTTTACCACAACCTCACCAGCATTTATTATTATTATTTGTGTTCTTGATGGTTGCCATTCTAACTGGAGTTAGATGGAATTTCAATGTAGCTTTAATTTACACTTCCTTGATTGCTAAAGATGTTGAACACTTTTTCATATATTTGTTGGCCATTTGTGTTTCTTCTTTTGAAAAGACTGTTCAGTTGCCCATTTTTTATTGAGTTATTTGTTGTTTTTTAGTGTTAAGCTTTTTAAACCCTTTGTAAATTTTAGATGTTATACCTTTGTCTGATGGGTAAGTGGTAAAGATCTTTTCTCATTCTGTAAGCTCTCTCTGTAGATTCTTGATGTTTCCTTTGCTGTGCAGAAACTTTTTAATTTTGGCATCTTCCCAAAGGAAATGAAATCAGAACATTATAATACTAATTGCATATCCATGTTCATAGCAGCACAATTTACAATAGCCAAATTATAGAACCCAGCCTAGGTATCCATCAGCAGATGAGTGGATCACAAAAACTTTGGTGTATACACACAATGGAATTTTACTCAGCCTTAAAGAAGAACAAAATCATACCATATGCAGTAAAATGGATTTAACTCGAGAATATCAAACTATGCAAGTATATCCAGTCTCAAAAAATGAGTAGATGTGAGCTGGGCGTGGTGGTGCACGCTTGTAATCCCATTACTTGGGAGGCTGAGAATGGAGGATCCAAGTTCGCAGCCAGTCTCAGCTACTTAGTGAGGCTCTCCACAACTTAGTAAGACTCTGTTTTAAAAAAAAATACATAATAAAAAAACAGGATGTAGCTTGGAGGTAGAATGCCCCTGGGTTCAATCTCCAATACTGAAAAAAGAAAAAAAAAAGAGTAGATGTATGTTTTCTCTTATATATGATAACTAAAGAGATATTCAGAAATAAGAGCAACATCAGATAGATGAGCAGAGACTCCAGAGGAGTAACTGAGGGGGTTAGGGTAGAGAGACAAAGTTATAAAAAAATGTAAAAATTGAAATAATTTATACAAAACTACCAATTCCAATATCAAATACATTCTCAGGAAGGGCGAGGGAAGGGGAACTCTTCATTCCCAATTGGGAGGGAATGAAGAGTTGTGAGCATGTATTTTTTGACACTCTGTACCCCAATATAATGTAACATTACAATGCACCAATCTCTTGTATTAAAATTACAAATAATTTAAATGGACACACTTCCCTCATAGTAGGGGAGAACAGTTCTATTTCCTCTATTATTTTACTGTGGTTTTACTCTGTTAAACTATATTACAATAGTTTTTTTTAAGTGTGGGATGTTTATAGTGACTTTCCTTCTAAGTGTACAATATGGAAAAGGGCAAAAAGAGTAATGAGAAAACTTGACAAACAATGCCTCAGCCAGGTGATCAAGGTCAGCATCAACATCAATATTAGGTGATAAATCAAGTTAATAGTATGTGCCCTTGATATGATGCGATAAAAACAACACTTTATCTCTGTAATCATCCTCTGGAAATCCCATAACCCATTTCTATCCATGAGAAAAACCCAGACAAACCCCAATTTAGGGGCATTCAACACAATAACTGATCAGAATTCTTCAGAACTGTCAAGGTCATCAAACACAAGAGGAATATGAGAAACTGTCACAGCCAAAAAGAGCTTTTGGAATATGAGACCTAAATGAACCATAGCATTCTGAGTAGACTCCTGGAGCAGGAAAGAATATTAGAATGTTAAAATACCTAAGGAAGCCTGAAAAAAGATGGACTTTCTGTTAATTATAATGGTTCAACATAGGTTTGTCTGTTATATTAAAAGGCTCATACTCATTTAAGATTTTAATAGTAAGTATATGTGGTTCTGTATTCTTTTTCTGTAAATCTAAAACTGTTCTAAAAATGAATTCTATTTTGAACAAAATTCTGCTACAGATTTTGAAACATAGTAGGATTATAGTCAATGCAAGGTTAGAAAAGAAAAGGAATAAATATCCTCATGTATTTGAGAATTATACTTTTGAAAACACAATAGAATATCAATCAGAATCTGAAATAAGTGAAAGGACCATATAGTGCAATTTCCATATATATAAGAAAAATGAGGATAAGAGATGTCCCGTGACTAGCACAGTGTTGCACAGTTGTTAAAAAATAGGTGTCTTCATCAGCCTAGAAGTTCATCAACAGATAAATGGATAAAGAAAAAATAAGCCCAATGCCAGAAAGACACATTGTGTCTTATATATCACATGGTGCATATATATACACACATATATACATGTATGTATATACATATACATTAGTTGCATATATATATGAGTTAAGCATAATATATAAAACATATAAATGAGTTGAACATATATATAAAATTATATATACATATATAATTTTAAGAACTTCATCCAAAAGTATAATAGTGATTGTTAGAGATTGAGGAGAGTGTATGGGTGTGGGGAAAGGGTTGATAAAGGGAGGTTGTATTTGATCAGTACACACCATGTGCATGTGTGGAAATATCACACTGAGTCTACTAAAATGAACAATTAATACATGCAAATAAAAATAAAATAACAGTAATTTTATTTTATTATTTTTTTGTGGTATTGGGGACTGAACCCAGAGGCATTCTATCTTTGAGCTACAGCCCTAGCACAATTTTACTTTTTATTTAGAACAGGGTCTTGCTAGGTTGATGGGAATCTCACTACTTACTGAGGCTGTCCTTGAACCTGTGATCCTCTTGTCTCAGTCTCCAAAGTACTAGGATTACAGGTATGCACAACCATGCCCAGCCTAATCATATTATAAGTAGGTGTCTTTTCCAAGCAGAATTGTTCAGCTAATGAGGTCCCAAATTATTGGGGTACTTGTATGTGTATATTTATTACAATTATCCAGTTCAAGTTCAGTAATTTTAACACCTTAAGACAATATGACTGTAAAACTACAGATTTTAGAAAAGAAATCCTCTTCAATGTAAATTCACCATTAAAACTGGAAATTTAAGGAAAATAAGAGTTGGAATTAAATGCAGTAGCACACTTTCAGACAATGACCTGAAGTGGAAAACAAAAAAGAGAAGAATTGGAAAAATACATATTCTATACATTGTCATGTTCTATTTAAACCTTGGAAAATTGCCATCCAGTGGAGTCACTATGGGGCTCATTAGAAGAATTAAAGAAAAAACAGTAAATTTTTTTGTCTGATCTGGGCCTATATTTAGAGAAAAGTTTTCCTTTATAAATCCAAAGTTTAGACTGATTTCAAACTATGCTCTAAATACTTATACATGAAGGTGTCTGTGGTGTGAGGTGTATGTATTTCCTTAAATCTTATCATATATTAAATTACTTTATTCAATTGTGAGTCATTAAAATAGTGTAGTCTTGTTAATAAGTTACTTATAACAGGAAAATCCCATTTAGCATAGAAACCTGTATTCTATTTTTTCACACCTTTTTCATTCAGGTAACAAATAGGTCCAAATGTTAAAACTGTACTATCTTAAGTAGATATCACTGTCTACACAATGCAATGAGTAAAAATTGCAGAAGAACTAATTTTAGCATGGTTGCCTAATAAATTGATTCTCTTGTGCAACCTGAAAAAAAATTTGTACACAAATCATCAATACCTTATAGAAATTTAGTATAATAAAAGAAAATATAACTGGTAAAGATGCTAAATTCTAGTTTCTCTCTCTCTCTCTCTCTCTCTCTCTCTCTCTCTCTCTCTCTCCCTAGGATTGAATCCAGGGGCCTTCTACCTCTAAGCACACCCCCTGCAGTATTTTTTATTTTTTCATTTTGAAACTCTTTTGCTAAAATGATTCCCATTTTTTCTGATAGCTGGTAGCCTGTGTGGTTAAAGACAGTTATTAAATACTGCATTGAGACTTACATACAATGGAGCATGATAGAGATAATATAGACAGGGAGAAATGCTTTAAAAGGAAAGATCAACTATTCAAAACATTTACTGTTGAAGCAAAGCTTTAAATTTAGAAATAGATCATATGACAGGGCATTGTGGTGCCCACCTGTAATCCCAGTACTTAGTAGGCTAAGACAGGAGAATCACAGGTTAGATGCCATCCTTAGCAATTTAGTGATATTTCTTGGCAACTTAATGGGACCATATTTCAAACAAACAAACAAACAAGCAAACAAACAAACGGACTAGAGGTATAGTTTACCTATAGAATGTATCTAGGTTCTATCCCCAGTAACCCCCCCCCCCAAAAAAAAAAGAAAGAAATATAAGAATGATGATGATCTCAATGTCTAAAGAAAGAGACACATGCCATTTCAGGGTTTTCTACTAACAATTTTAAAATCTTATCTGGTGTAAAATTTACTTTTATTCTCCAATTTTGACCCTTTAAACTTTTATTTTTACTCTAAATACTCCTATAAAATATAAGCTATATTTTTGTTATATGTCTACAAAGTTGATTAACTTCCCATAGTTCATAGATGTAGTAATGTTTTTTAAAAGCAAAAGTCAAGCCAGGTGTGGTGGTGCATGCCTATATTGCCAGTACTTGGGAGGCTAAGACAGGAGGATTGCAGCTTTGGGTTGAAGGACAGCCTCAGCAAAGAGTGATACTCTCTTCAACTTAGCAAGACTCTGTTTCCAAATAAGAAATAAAAAATCGGGCTAGGGGTGTAGCTCAAAGGTAGAATGCCTCTGGGTTCAATCCCCAGTGCCAAAAAAAAAAAAAGCAAAAGTCGGAGAGTAACAAACCGTAGTTATAACATGCTATGCCATGCCACTGATACACTACATATCGTCCAGATAAGCAATAAACAAACAATTCTTTCATAGGAGCAAAATAAGTCAATATATAGAAACTCAAATTGTTTTCTATTTGTTGATCAAGGACGTTTCCTTTATCTTCTAACTTTTAATCTGTTAGACCATGCTATTGTATTTAAATACTGTCTTCTCTCAAATGCATTTCACAATTAATTCAAAATCTCCTTGTCAAATTACTCATTCTGTAACTCAACTAATAAAAAATGTTTCAAATAAATTAATTGCATACTTAAAGAACACATCTAGACATATTGATCTGCTGTCCTGCCATCCTGTATTGTGATGATAAGCAGTTTTCTGCTAAGACTGCTAGTGTCTTACCTCCATCAATGGAGCTTCAGAGAACAGATCAATATGGGAGGATATGGCTCATAGTTTTCAGATCTGTTTGGCCAGGGTCAAGGAAATTATACTTTATTTATCAACATTCTTATTTCTTTCCCGTTGATTAGACCACAGCACATTTATTCAGAGAAATTGTAGTGTTGTTGCTTAGTTACATTGGATTCACATTTTCAGTAATTATTTAGCAAGTAGAAAAGGAAGAATTTACTCTCTTCTTTATGTAGTTTTTCATTAAAACAAAAAGGCTGTTAGTGTATCTTCTTGAAATCAACTGATTCCCCCCCACCTTATCCATTTTTGTTTTTGCTTTCCCCCTCTCCCCAGTTAACTGCCTTTCCTTATTCTAAAGTTAGCTCTTCTAAACTTGAATATCTTCTGCCAAAATAATTTCTGGCAATCTGCCAATGTTTTCAGCACTGATATGTGTCAGCTTTCAGAATTTTTCAGACTGTTTGTTTGTCTTTGAATTCATCTTCCTCCTCCTGCAATAGTTCCTGTATAATAAATTTCAGCTTGATTTTTACTGTGGAGGGAGCCATATTTGCTACTTAGCAGAAATAAATTAGGCATTTCTTCACTCCCAGAAGCCAGAAAGATGAAGGTACAGTCTGAGGAGTTTGATCATCACTTAAACTTAGGGCAAACAAACTGAGCAGAAAGGAGTTTGCTGGTTCCATTAAATTTTATTCTTGCACATTCAGTGAACCTGGAAGATGATTTTAAATTTTAACCAAGGCTTGTTATTATTTTCAAAAGCTCCAACTTAAGTTTTGATTGAAAATTCTTTAATTCACCCACAAACTACAAAATTGCATTTTGCAGCAGCAGTAGCAGTAGCAGCAGCAATAAGAAGAACAAAACTTTCCCAAATTGTTTTGATAAAGTCCAAGAACTTGGCATGCTGTCCATCATTACTAGACCTTAGGATTGCATTAGAATTGGACAATAGTGTGCGTGTGTGTGTGTGTGTGTGTGTGTGTGTGTGTGTGTGTGGGTGTGTGTGTGTTTACTTGGGATTGAACCCAGGGACATTCTACCCCCACGCTACATCCCCAGTCCCTGTTTTTATTTTGAGATAGGGTCTCACTAATTTGTTGAGGGCCTCACTAAGTTGCTGAGGCTGGCCCTTGAACTTGCAATTCTCCTTTCTCAGCTTTCCAAGTACTGGGATTACAGGCATGTGCCACCATGACCAGCTCTGTCTGTATGTTTATGCACACTCCCATTTCTTACTAAAATATGTCATTCTAACAAAGTCCTAATATGTGTAATATCCAACTTGTTCTTTACTATGATCCCATGGATCTAAACCAGTTATTCTATTTTCCTGTACTTGTTTCCTAGTGTTGAAGAACACACTTCCATTAACCACTAACTTTCTTATGTGTGAAGAACATTTTCTTTTAATATTTAGAGGTTGCACAACATGGTAGAAAAGCCACTATGCTGAGGATCAAGTGACCTGGATTCTTATCCTCTTATGTCTTAGCTCATTTTTATTATAGTTTTGTATTTTTAGGTTAGTTTCATTATGAAAAGAATAGCTAATGTAGGCAGACAATAATTTCTTGGAGGATATAAAGATATATAAGAATAGCTTTCTTAAAAGGAAACCTGAAAAAACCCAAAAGATAAGATCAGAGCTTAGCCACAATAAAGAGTCTCATCAGGTACTGCTGATGTGAAACAAATCTAACCCTTTTGGTTTTACTTATTCAATTTTTTTCACCTTGCATGGTCACAAGTTCCAGAGAGGATATATTGGTCTAAATTGAAGAACATGAAGGGAAGTAGATCATCTGGATTGATATCCTCACCAGTTTGGATCTGATAGGCAAAGATAATTTCCTTCAATGGAAAATTAAGGTGGTATTAATGAAGGGGGGGGCAGGGGGAGAGTTGTCATCAAAATGTAAAACATGTGGTAAAAACTAACTAGTAAATTTCATATGAAATATTAGATTGTAATCATAACAATTCAACTTAATTATATTTAATTTGGCAATTAAATATAATTAAAGGCCTCTTGCCAATCAACTGCTCTGGGCCAGTTCTTCCTCCTGTCATTAGGAGGCTATTACTATAGCTTCTGACCTCCAATGTGGCCTCTAGTTTCACTTCCCTTTCTCCAACCTGCTCCTCTATGACTCTTATTAAAGATCTCTTTCTAAGATATAAGGTTGCCTCTTGGAAATTTTCTATAGGTTCAGCATAATCTATAGATACTTAACACCTGTTCTTGTTACCGTTCAGGAAAGAATTAGATACTTACTCTACATAAAGCATTTCGTACACAACATTTTAGAGTTCTTGAAGTACTAAATAATTATTGTAGGAGGAAATACCTGTTTGAAACAAACAAAAATTTGCCAGATAAATGCATGATCTTGGATATCTTGCTGCTTCTGTTTTCTTTTTCTTTCTTTCTTTTTTTTTTTTTTTAGTGTGCTTTTATTGATGCATTATTATCTCACATCATGAGGTAAATCATGTTGACTTTGACATATATACACACAGCACTTGTTCCCCCCCCCTTCCCCATCTTCTCCTCTTTCCATACAGTGGTCTGAGACTGATATTGGGATTTTCACATATGTACACATAGTCAATGTTAGTATTTACAATAATGAACCTCAGTCTTCCTGCTTCCCTTCCCTTAGAACACTTCCCTGGCTCCACTGAGGTTTTTCCTCCATTATCTGGGGTCCCTCTGATATCCTAGTTATTCCCTAGCTTTCACAGATTAGAGAACACATATGCCCCTTCACCTTCTGTGACTGGCTAATCTCACTTAACATAATGTTCTCCAGGTCCTTCCATTTTCTTGCAGATGACATCATTTTATTCTTCTTTGTTACTGAGTAGAATTCCATTGTGTGGATTTCCCATTGTTTTGTGATCCATTCATCTGTTAATGGACACCTGGGTTGATTCCATAATTTGGCTATTGTGAACTGTGCTGCTATGAACATGGGTATGCATATATTACTGTAATTCTCTGGTTTCAACCTCTTTATTTATTTATTTATTTATGTATTTATTTATTTTTTCAGTACTGGGGATTGAACTCAGGGGCATTCTACTTTCTAGCTACTCCACCAGCCCTATTTTTTATACTTTATTTTGAAACAGGGTCACACTAAGTTGCAGACGGCCTCACTAAGTAGCTGAGGCTGGCTGCGAATCCGGATCCTCCAGTCTCAGCCTCCCAAATCCTGGGATTACAAGTGTGCGCCACCACACCCATCTGGTTTCAACCTCTTTAGAAAGATACTCAGGAGTGGTATAGGCAGATCATATGGTGGATCCATTACTAGTTTTCTAAGGAATCTCCATAGCAGTTGAACTAGTTTGCAATCCCACCAACAGTGTAGAAGAGTTCATATTTCCCCACATCCCTGCCAACATTTATTGTTATTTGACTTCTTGATGATTGCTATTCTGGTTGGGGTTAGATGGGATCTCAATGTAGTTTTGATTTGCATCTCCCTAATTGTCAATAATTTTGAACATTTTTTCATGTATCTATTGGCCATTTGTGTCTCTTCTTTTGTGAAGTGTCTATTCAATTCAGTTGCTCATTTCTTTATTGGGTTATTTATTTTCCTAGTATAAAGTCTTTTAAGTTCTTTGTATATTCTAGATAACAATCCTCTGTCAGAGGGATAGCTTGTAAAGATATTTTCCCATTCCATGGGCTTTCTCTTTAGACTCTTGATGGTTTCCTTTGAGGTGCAGGAACTTCTTAGTTTAATGCTGTCCCACTTACTAATTCTTGTTTTGATTTCCTGAGCTTTGGGGATCTTGCTGAGGAAGTTTCTACCTGTGCCTATATGTTGGAATGTTGAACCTATGCCCTCCTCTAGTAGCCTCACTGTCTCTGGTCTAACTTCCAGGTCTTTGATCCATCTAGAATTGGCTCCTATTTGCAGGGTGAGATGTATGGATTTAGTTCCATTTTTCTACAAATGGATAACCAGCCTTCCCAATACCATCTGTTGAAAAGGCTGTCTTTTCTCTAGTGTATGTGCTTGGCCCCTTTGTCGAAGATCAAGAAGATCAATTGGTTATAAGCATGTGAATTTGTTTCTGTATCTTCTATTCTGTTTCATTGGTCTATGTGACTGTTTTTGTGCCAATATCATGCTGTTTTAATTACTATAGCTCTATATTATAATTTGAAGTCAGGAATTGTGATTCCTCCTGCATGGTTTTTATTGCTGAGAATCGCTTTGGAAATCCTGGGTCTCTTGTTTCTCCATATGAAATTTATGACTGATTTTTCTAGGTCTATGAAGAATGACATTGGTATTTTGATAGGATTGCATTGATTCTGTAGATCACTTTTTGGTAGAATGGGCATTTTGATGATATTTATTTTGCCTATCCAACAGCAGGGGGGATCATTCCATCTTCCAAGATATTCTAAAATTTCCTTCTTTAGTGTTTTATAATTTTCATTATAGAGGTCTTTGATTTCTCTGGTTAGGTTTATTCCTAAGTATTCTATTGGTTTTGAGACTATTGTGAATGGAATTGTTTCCTGTATTCCTTTCTCCATGGATTCATGGTTGGCATAGAGAAAAGCTACTAATTTTTTAGGTTGATTTTGTATCCAACTACTTTGCTGAATTTGTTAATCATCTCTAGTAGACATTTGGTTGAGTTTTTGGGTAGATATAGGATCATATCATCTGCAAATAAAGATAATTTTAATTCTTCTTTTCCTATTTGAATTTCTTTGATATCCTTCTCTTGTCTTATTGCTCTGATAAGAGTCTCAAGGACTATATTGAAAAGGAATGGTGATAGTGGGCATCCTTGTCTTGTTTCTGATTTTAAAGAGAATTCTTGAAGTTTTTCCCCATTCAATATGATGTTGGCTTTGGGTTTCTTGTATATTGCCTTAATGATGTTGAGATATATTCCTTTTATTCTGATTTTCTGCGCTGTTTTTAGTATGAATGGGTGTTGGATTTTATCAAATGCTTTTTCAGCATCTATTGATATGATCATGTGATTTTTGTTCTTAGTTCTATTTATGTGGTGAATAACCTGTATTGATTTGCATATGTTGAACCAG
>PVLC010028052.1:0-21293 GCA_004027655.1 Graphiurus murinus
CCTCTCCCTCTCCCTCTCCCTTTCTCTGTCTCCCTCCTCTCCTGGCATCCTGATGTAAAAAGCACAGCCCATGAGCCCGACATCCATGGTACCCAATCTCACATGGAATGAGCCTGAAACCATAAGAAAATAAATCTTCTCTCCTCTAAGCTGTGTGGTCAAAATATTTAGATTATGGCTACAAGAATGCTGATGGATACAATAAATGGTACCAGAAGTGGGGTTACAACTATCTCATTGTCTAACTATGTGGATTGTGAAGCTTTGGAATTGCTTTGTGAAAGAAAAGTAGAAGAGCCAGAATGTGGATAGAAAGGTGCATGATAGTGACTGTGCTCAGGAGATTAAGGAGCACAAAAAGAACTCCATAGAGAAATGTAGTAGAAGCCGCATGTGTTACACCTCTGCAAAGAACTTATCCCCAATTTGCCCATGCCCTGAAAACTTTGTGTGAGGCCAAATTTAAAGACAATGGGCTAAATAAACTGTTGGAGAAAATAGCAAAATATCCAAAATGCATTAAGGATATTGGTGTCTGCTTTCAGTGAATTGTACATCAAATTTTACTTTACAGAAAGTAAAGCAAAAAGACTACAGATTTGCAGTTTGGCTGGAAAGGAATATGTTAAGCTGTGGCTCAGAGAGATGATATCATGGAAGGAAATAAGATGACTGAAAGGAAGGAGGAAGCAGTGGCCATGATGGGGGCAGGGCCAGTTATGGCCATGATGGAGGTGGCAGATGGAGTTGGGGCCAGGGGTGGCCAGGCTGGAATAGCCCAGAGGCTGTGACCCAGCAACAATGATTAAGGAGGGCGTTACTACCTCTTCTGTTAGCTGGCCATCTTGAAGCCCACATAATGTTGGCAAGCTAGAAAAAGGGCACTGTAGAAGCTTCCCAAAAAATTTTAAAGGAAGACTTTGGAAGCCAGGCAACTTGTGGCAGGGTTGGAATCCCTGCAAGCAGGCCCAAATGAGGCACTTTGTAAAGTTGTGTGGGTGAAGTCGAGGTTGCAAGAAAAATGCTTGAGAATTAGAAACTTCAGAAATGTGAAACAACTGGGAGGAAAAGCTACTACCTGTGAGCCATGAAGCCAGGCTGGAAAAGGCAGTAAACTGTCCATTGCAATTAGTCAGGCCACAGGGGCAGGGCTGCCAAGGCCCCTTGGAGATTACCTCTCACCACCATGTGCTCTGGATGCCAGAAGTGGAGCTGCAAGATCAAATCCTTGCTCTGCTGGCTTTAGTTACTGTTTTGGTACCATACCTTCCTTCTATGGTCTTATTCTTCTCTTTGGGAATGCAAGTGTTTACACCTTGCCATTGTATATTGGATGCATGTAACTCGCTTTTTATTTTGATCTTCATTGTTTTTTACAGGGGCACACAACAGTTCACCTCTTGTCTCAGAGGAGACTTTGGAATGTGGAACTTTTCAGCAATGCTGAAACTGTTAAGACTTTGGGAACTCTTAGAAAGAACTAAATGCGTTTTGTATTCTGAGCTGGGTATGAGCTCTCTAGGGGCCAAGAGCAGAATGTTATAGTCAGATATAAAATGTCCTCTAAAGGGATCACTTAATGTTTGGAGCTGATGTAAATGAGTCATGAGGGTTGTGATCCCAGAAGTGGGTGAATGCATTGTAATGAATTTACCTGGGTGGTAAATTTACCAGGTAGGCAGTAGGGTATGACCAGAGGTGGGTCCCCAGGGGTCAGCCTTGGGGAATATATAAAGGGTTCCTCCTCCCCCTGCTCTCTTTCTTTCTCTATAGCTAGCTCCCTTCTGGCTCTATAATGAAGAGCACAACTCATAGGCTCACCCTCAGGCCCCTGCTGCCATCCCCTGAGAGCCACAGTTCCCAACCGCACATGGAGTGAGCCCAAAACTGTCATAAAATAAAACTTCTTTCCTCTAAGTTATGTGGTCAGATATTTAGATTATGGCTGCAAGAATGCAAATGGATACAAGCTATATATGAAAAAGGTATTACATCCAAAACCAAATGGCATTTTCCATATATGTAACTGTGTTTACACACACACATAATATATGTGTACCCATGGCCATGCATCTAAATATTTACATCTGGTAGTACACAATAAATGGTGGCCACATTTGCTGAGTCAGAAAATATTTTAATCTATTAGATCAAAGCCTAAAATTATGAAGAAGTTTTGAAATGAAAAATGTATCTTAAAATTTAAAAACTAGCTTTTAAAATGTGCAACATAACCAATAGCTAAAGGAATGATGCCTTTCCTTTTAGACCTTCTAAAACCAGTAAAAAATTTTGGATATCTTATGGAAAATGTGTACAATACATTAGAATTTCACTTACAACATAAATAGAGTAAAACTAGAAACATAAACTCCATTTATATTCATTGAGACAATAAAATACGAGTTTGATGTATGAAATCAGCAACATGAAAAAGAATGATAATATCCAATGCCAGCACACTTGCGTGTTAACATAGATCCTCAAATCCAGATAATGGGGATATGCGATTTCTGGCAGGCAGTTTGACAAGATACATCAAAACGCTTTAAAATAGATATAGTCTGTGCTTTCACTTCTGGGAATACAATCTGAAGAAGTCATTTAACACTCTGAAGAACTCATCTAATGAGAGTTCAATACACACTAAATATCTTCATCGGAGGACTCTTTCCAATACCATAAATAAAACAAATAATTCACTTGTCACTACTTGAAATAGCATTAACAGATATATAATGTCTGAAAGTCACTGCAAATTTCATCGATGGATAATGTTTATTAACATGGAAGATGAGAAGGTTATGTTTCTAAATGATAGAAGTCGCTTATTATAGAATCTTCTTATCATATAAGACGATATGCATAACAAAATGTATTAAAATGTCCAGGAAAACATTGAGAGAAAAGGTTAGAGTGGTTTCAGCATTGGTACTAACAATAGTTATAATTACCGCTCTCTCATTTTCCATATACAAAGTTTATAATGAACACAAAATGATTGCACTTTAAAAAGTAATTATAATTATGAGAAAATAAGTAGTTGATTTATTTAAAGAGTTTGCTGTGATGAATCCATAGTTTTGTTTTGTTCTTGTTATAATAGCATAATGAAAGTCACCATTTTCTGCTCAGTCTGGTTCTATCTATAATTATAATTCTGAATTTTCATTAACTTCATTTCAAAAGATGTATAATTTAAATAATATTTCATGTAAAACTTAAGTAATAACAAGAGTCTTTTCTAGATTTGGAATCTATAATAAGAAAAATACAAAAACATAACTGCATCTAAAATGGTTAAATGGAAAACTTTACCAAAAAAAAACACTTCTTTTTTTGTTGTTATTGGTACTGGGGATTGAACCCAGAGGCATTCTACCTCCAAGCTATACCCCCAGCCCATTTTATTTATTTATTTTGTTTGTTTGTTTGTTTTGAAACAGGGTCTTGTTAAGTTTCTAAGGGCTTTGCTAAGTTGCTGAGGCTGGCCTCAAACCTGTGATCCTCATATCTCAGTCTGTCAAGTACTGGAATTATAGGTGTGCACCACTACACCTGGCCACAAGATATATTTAACACAGTGTAATTAACCAAACAATTAGTCATGAATCAGGTGGCACTCAGAATCAGGAAAGGTTTGGGGAGCTCTACCTGCCACGTGACTGTGAGTATTTATGGAAAGAATACAGAGGTAAGCTACAGAATGGTTTGTTGGGGGCAGCTAGATGTTTGCCTTATTTGGACACAGTCTGATTACCTAACTGCTTGTGGTTGACTAAGTGCTGGCTATCAGTTTAAAATATAAATGCTAAGTCAGGTTTTGATTTGTTTGCACATGAAATTAGGTGGCAGTTTCTGTGTGTGTGTGTGTGTGTGTGTGTGTGTGTGTGTGTGTGTGTGTGTGTGTGTTTTGTATGGTACCGGGGATTAAACCCAGGGACATTTTACCACTGAGCTATACCCCAAGCCTCACTAAGAATCTCACTAAGTTGCTAAGGGCTTCTCTAAGTTGCTGAAGCCAGCTTCAAACCAGCAATCCTCCTATTTTAGCCTCCCAGGGATTACAGGCATGTGCCACCACACCTGACTGTAGGTGGCAGTTTCTTAAGTAGGAAATGTGGAGAGAGGCTTAGACCAAATTTACTTTAACAAAGCAAATAGGAGACTGGCATAGCTCTAAGCACTTTGAATCCTCAGAACAATATTTAAAGTGGCTAATTTTATTATTCCTATTGTAAAAATAAAAGACCAAAAGTCATTAAATGTGCCTGCCTTAATTATCTAATATGTGAAAGGTCTGGGATTTGAACACAGGCAGTTTAGCTTTAGTATCTGTGCTTTTAACCACTGTTTGTTGCTAAAAATCTGTTGCCCTCCTATTGTGAATAGGCATTCCCTCTGTATATATTTATTTTATAAATTAATTATTGTATTTAAAGTAATAACTGATAAATTCCTGCTATTTTGAAAATGTATTCAGTAGCTTACATAATTAGGCTATTACCAGTACCTGCCGGCAAAGGCGAACAGTCCTGAAGGGGGGAGTGAGGATTAAAGACAAAGTCCCTTTCTGAGAGGTCTGACAGTCAATACTGTAGCCCAGAGTTTATTTAGCTGGACCCTTTTATCCCATTACACAAGGACGCAGATACAAGAAAAATAACATGGGAACGTTAGTTACACCATGGCAACGTAACATACAAAACATTTCATGAGGTCTTGTTGCCCCTATAAGACCTATTGTCTTAATGTACTGATTGTACCGAAGCCCCTCAACCATATCTCAGTACAAGCGTCATAAGCGTCTACATCCGGGTTATTGTTTTCCAGTTCTATAATGTCAACACACAATGCCTGGCTGATTTTAGCAAAACAGGGGTAATTAATCATAGTCTCCAACAGGCTATCTTTTCATAATTACTGGTACGGGCTTTCTCCAATACATAGAGTGCAACTTTAATGTACTGAGAAATGTTCTCTCCCTCTGCTATGGAAACTAAACAAGTGCATATGGCAGGCTCACTTTTACTCCCTACAAAGAAGCTAATGAACATTTCTGGCCCCGAGGAGTAGCACAAGCACCAACCAAACATACATTTAAACATCACAGAAACTTAAAAGAAAAAACAGCAACATTGGCATATAGAAACCAAAGCTTTTGGGTAAAATTCTAAAAGAACATTTTCATATTTAGCAAATTGCCTAAAGTCTTAAAAATGAAAGGTTAATTTTTTAATATAGTCTAGAAAGCTATAAATACAGGAGCACCTAATTCTCGGTTTGCTTATCATCATATCAATGGCCATCCTCTTGAGTTTCCTGAGGGATTTCTAGTCAAGTAACAAATAGAAATCAAAACACAAATAAATCAGTAGTTGAGATCACATCTGAAACTACAATTTTGTTGTGCATTTTGGACCAGAAATCTATACAGGGTCTTCCCATTCTAACCCACGTGTAATTCTTAGGATATTACTAACAGCCTTGGATTGACCAGACTTAATTTAGAAGTCAATGTGAGAGAGGAAGAGCAATGATCCACAAAACAGTCTCCCACAAGGCCAGGCCACATTAGCCAACCTGCTCACTAAGTGAGAAGGATAAAGAGATAAAGAAGTGTGTCTGTCCTGCTACACTGATCATTCAGTTCATCCACTGGGACACGAGGATTGCATTATTAGTGGCCTGTGAGGTTTTGTGTCAAAGGAACTCCTTCTGTGTCAGAGAGCAGAACAGAGAGGAATAGAGGCAAAATTATCAAGAAAAGAATTGCCACCATTCCCCTTGGCCCTAATTCTTCTATTCCAGTAGGTCTTAAGTTCAGTCTGTGACCACAGCAAAAGCCCTTCCCTTCATACTCTCATCCAGGGCTTTATCGTGTACTTAGGCTTGTATGCACATTGTCATCTCAATTTTTTTCCAATGTAAACGCCTATCCTAAATTCCTGAGTCAAGTTTGTAGTGTCTTCCCTTTCTTGTTTCTTCCTTCCACTGAAGGTCAACCCACCTCTCCACCCTCCACTTACCAGCTCATGATTTACCTTAGATTCAAAAGAAGATGCTAAGCAGTGAAGGGAAGTGTGGGCAAGGCGATCTTGGGCGTTTAGTTAGAAATAACTCAATGGCTAGTTTAGGTTTCATTTCCAGGAGAAGATCCCGGTGGGAAGGGCTTATTGCAAAATGTAGAGAAAACAGGAACAGGAGGAGAATAAGGGCAGAATGAATGAAAAAAATGTGTTTCTTCTAATGTTTTCATACTTTTAAGAAATTTGAACTAGAACAGCTTAACATCCTCGAGATTTGCTTCAACAAGGCCTCATAAGATGTTGAGTGTAGATAGATGTTTTAAGTAGCTATTTTATAGTTGGTTAGCATCATTTTTCTGTGTATGAATATATATTTGCATGTACATTTATATATGGGTATATATACATATATGTTCATTCAACGTAGCACTACAGATAATTCTAATTAGTATAACAGAGTATAAGTAATATAATTCACATTAGTATCTTTAAAATAGGTCTTGAAATCTAAAGTATTGAGTCGTACTTAGAACTTGCTTAAATCGTGGGCCATTAAACACAGAGATAACATATTAACTCTGTTGTGCTGTTTAATAGTAAATTTTGATGGTGAAGACATTATTAACCAGTTTAATACAATGTGCACCTAAGATACTCTTATTAGAAAATATGTTACTTAAATGTGTTTATCTATAACAATTGGGGTGGTGTAGTTTATGAGGTTAAAGATTTAAGGACTAAGTTTTAGCAGGTGTGTTAATTTTTATATTAAATTGAAATTTACAATTAATAATTTTAGAGCACCTTCTTTAATTTACACTCAAGAGTTATTCTAAATGGCTTCTAAAACTGATATAGAAATACTAGTCTGCTTACCTCAGCCTCTGCTAGGAATTTTAAAGGAAATAACAAGATGTAACATTTACAGAGAGGTTACCATGTTCTCAGCAATGCTTCCAAACATTATATTCAGATACCTCAGGAATCAGGTATATTATCCTCTTCACACAGACAGAGGAACGGGGGTTATGAAAAGTTCAGTAATTTGCTTAAAAGGACCCAGCTGGGATTCAACAAAACTGGAGATGCCCTGTTGCTCATTGCTTTGTAGGACTTGCCTTCCCAATAACACAGGATAAGAAAACAGATGAAATATAGGGACCATGGTTCTGCAGACAACAGACATGTCTTTTATTACCTAGTTTGACCTAAAATGTTTAATAGTCACCATTACTCTGCACATTCTTTGTACCCAAATGGCCTTACAATTTAGAAGATTTCTCTCACCCAGATTTCTCTCTCAATACCACTCATGTACTCAAGTGTATCTACTGAAGACTGTCTTAGGGCATGTGTGGGAAATGCACTGATGTTGATAATACTAAGGCCCTCAGGCAGAACAGCCAGGGGAAGATGTTTCAGAGAATTTGTGGTGCTCACCATTGGGAAACTGTTTTTAGTTGAGACTCAAATAAGGAAGCCAGTCTTCTCACCACAATTAGTCAAAAGCAAATCCTATATTATAATAGTATGAGGAACACAATCCTTAAAAAGTAAACACTGGTCAAAGGCATGACAGAGACAAAGAGAAAGGAAATATAATGAGCTATGAAATCAAATGAGAAACAAGAACAAAACAAGCAAACAGCCTTCATTCTCTAAGATAACTAGATATGTATGGTGCAGCCAACACATCGCCAAATAAAATATGCCAAGAATTCACAGAAGAAAACACACACATGACCTATAAGAATATAAAAAGTTGCTCAAACTCAGCAGTAACCAAGGAAGAGGCTGGTTAAAACACAGATTACAGCAAGGTCAAGAACACCAGTTTGTTAGGCTTTTTCCCTTGTCCAATCAAGTCTCTTTCTCTGAGAAGTAATTATTCTACTTATTCATTTTGGTCTTTCTTTTTGTGCTGTTTAAAAATCCAGTATTCTTTCAGCATCAATCATGTTTACAAATGCAGTCCTTGGTTGCTGAATAGTGGTCAGTTGGGCCAGTTTTGATCCTGGTATATAAGCTTACTTCATGCTTCCCTGAATTGGAAGGCTGATGTAAATAAGCCTCAGGTGTAGAAAAGAGGAAGCTGAGCTTTAAAGGCCTGCATTTGGGTTCCTTGAAAAAGACTTTGAAATGGAAAGTTGCACGCAGATGGCTCCTTGGGGAATGCTCTTGCAAGACCACAGCTGTGAAGGAGGTGAAGCTGGCTGCATGGAGCAGGCATTAAAATGAATAGCTACTGCAGGATCGAAGACCCAATGAGTCTCCTGAGCATTTGTTATGGTTTGCATTTAAAATGTCCCCAAAATCTCATGTGTGGGCAATGCAGTCAAGTTCAGAGGCAGGTAATGGCTGGAGGGGGTGGATCACTAGAGGTGTGGCCTTGGGGACTGTACATGTTCCTAGCCACCTCCCCTCACTCTCTCTGCTTCCAGCTGCCATGACTGAGAGCAGCTTTTCTCTACCATATTCCCTGTTACCAGGATTTCTGCCTTGGAGCCAGCCAAACATGGGCTGAACCTCCAAAACTGAGTGGTTCAAATAAATCTTTCCTTCTCTACGTTTTTCTCATCAAGTATTTTGGTCACAGTGAAGAAAAAGCAGACTAGAATAGAATTTAAAAATGTTCTTGCCCCACTCCTGTGGTGAAGTAAGAGTTCTGCCTTTGCCTGCCAGTCACTGTCAATAACCTAGTGAGGGTAGTAACGCTTTTCTTCCACTGATGGTCTTTCATATACGATGCTCCGAGTTACCGCACAGTCATCACAGCCTAAGGTTTCGTGGAACTCTTCCTCTGAGTGCTAGTAGAAGCTTCTGAGATGACACATCCATGAATCATGCTTGGCCTTTCATGTCCTCCCTATGCATGGCCTTAGATGTGAGCTGAGGGAGAGGCTTCTGCAGAGACTGTGACCTCTGGCCACTTGCTCATGCAGTTGCTGGTGCACAATCCCAGCTGCGTCCTGTCTACCTTGAAATTGTTTACCACTGTGTGTGATGCAACTTGTAATTTACTTGACAGGAGTGAAGCTCCAAATGCATGGGTATTTGACATCCCATGATCAGAAACCCAGTCTCTACCAGGGTCCAGTACCATTCAGGAGCTGATCTGATTTTTTAATAAAATGTGACTCTCTGCTCTTAATAACAAGTCTTCTTGGGTTTTTTTTTGTTTGTTTGTTTGTGTTTTGTTTTGTTTTGTTTTTTTGCCAGAACTAAGGGATCTCCATGTTTACATTGTGACTGTTCCATTGGAAGCACCATGAACTCCAAATCATAACATTTTCTTTATAGTTACACCTAATGCTATAAGGTTTACAGCATGGGATGGACCAAGCAGGAGGACACCTTGCATGGCTGCCTGACCTACTGCAGAATTCTTTCTTGCTCTAGAATTATTGGAGATAGAGGTCATCGGTGTTATTTGGTAAATGGATTAGAACAGTTGTAAAAAGTGTGTAATATACTGCCTGAAGTATTTGAGACATCTACTCAACACTAAACTTCTTTCTTTGTTAATGGTGGAAAGAGTGAGATTCAATCATTTTTCCATAACTTCAGAAAAGATAACAGTTAAGATCCCTGAAATCTTTACTGGTGTGGTCAAGCCCTGAGTTTGTGTAGGTTTCATCTCACACTTCCTAGAATATATGCATTTTAGCAACATGCTTGCTACTTCTTGCTCATCTTTTCTGACAAGCTGATGAACGTAGTAAATGATACGGCTCAGATCCATTTATACTTTATTATGATAGAAGGTCAGAGACCTAAGGAAAAAGTCTTACATGTGTATCTTTGTCTATTCCACATGAATCAAAACTATGAAAGTGAAAATTTGACTATGTTTGACAATTGAACGCATCACTACAATCGAGATAATGAACAAATTCATCAACTTCAATAGTTTTCTCATTTCCCTTTGTAATCCTCTATCCTGTGCTCACCCCAGTTAAAGGCAGTCATTGCTATAATTTCTGACATTGTGCATTAGTTTCATTTTCTATAATATTATACAAGTGGAATCATACCGTTTGCACTCTTTTTTGTCTTGCTTCTTCGACTCAAAACAGTTATTGTGAGATTAATTCATGGTGTTGCATTTATCAATAATCCATTTCTGCTTTTGCTGAATAGTCTTTCATCACATGGGTATTTTACAAGTTGTTTTATCTATTTTCTCACTGATGGACAGTTTTGTTGTTTCTAGTTCTTAATTATTCTTAGCGCAGCTCCTATGGACATTCAAATACAAGCTTTTGTTATATGGATATAAATTTTATTTTCCCACATGTAAATATGTAGGGATTGAATGCTGAGTTAATGCTACATGAATATTTAACTTTTTTAGAAAGTAGCACACTATATTACTAAGTGATTTGTCATTTTACATTGCTACCAGTAGTGTATAATTTTCTACATAATCTACTTGGTATTCATAAATCATGTGGTATTGGTTTGACATGAGCTTACATTAAAGTTTTAACATACTAATATAAAATTATTACAGCACCATTTATTGAAAACCTTCTCTCTTCAGTCATTGAACTGCTTTGGCAACTTTCCTGTGTATTTACATGCTTGGTAATTGTGTGTGTCAGGGGGTGTACTAGGGTTTTAACCTAGGGGCATTCTGCTTGACCTATAACTCCATTCTTATTTTATTTTAATTTTTTAATACTTCCTGCATTGTAAGCATACATCCTTGTTAGGTACAAGTTGGTAATGACAATGTGCACATATTTCTCATTTGACCCCCTTCCCCAAATTCCCACCCCGCTCCCTCACCCTCCCTCCCTCTCAAGTTCAGTTTAGTGAGAGACCTTGATATAATTGTGTAAGTACATCGTGTGCATTAGGGTGTCTCCCCACCCCGCCCATCCCCTTCGATTAAATCAACTTACTTGCTTATCGAGGCCCTCTCCTTTTTCATCTGGAGACCCTCTTATGCCCCTTCTTCTCCCTAGGATCCGCATATTAGGGAGAACATATGCTTCTTTAGTCTTTGTGACTGGCTAATCTCACTTTACGTGTTTTCCAGTTGCATCCACTTCCCTGCAAAGAACATGATTTTGTTCTTCTTAATGGCTGGGTAAACTTCCATTGTGTACATGTCCCATAGTTTTGTAATCCAAGTTCCCTTGAGAACTATAGTTACGTTGGCTTCCCCAGACTCCTACCTCCATCTTCTCTTTTCAGAAAAGTCGCCGGCCCTCCTGGGCCCACACGCCTCCCTGCCATACAGCTGGTAAACTGAGCTGCACACTAAGATAGGGGCAGCCTTCACCTCACCTGCCCCCGCCTTCAGTGATCGCACTGTACACTGCCTGATGTGCAGTGTCTGAAAAAGCCTGTTAAACATTTTGTTTTCCTGGTCAGACAGAAACTCCAGCTCTTGCTAATCCATCTTGGCCAGAACGAGAAATTTAACCTCGGTTTTTAGCCCATTCTAGAGCAAACCTTGCTTCTCCAATCAGGTGGTCCTATTTGTGTTCTGAAAACGAAGCAGGCAAAAGAAAAATCATTAGAGACCTTGGTTTAAAATATGTATTCTATCTCCCTGGACTCCAGAATTCTAATTCAGTGGATCGGGAATTGAGTCAGGGATCTGAATTTTCAATAAGGACAGCATGTGATTCTGATAAACTGGCTAACAAGCCATAGTTTGAGGAAATTGCTTTCATGATGACTTTTCCAGTTTTAATATGATCAAGAACAACTCGCTGGTGTACATGGGGTGGGGAAGGGGCAGGGACTTTATTTCTGCTCTTAATTCTGTGGTAACGATCATCATTCTACCTGTTTCCTACTAGAGAGAAGAGCTTCCTCGGGCATTCTGTCCCTCTTTTTTGTTTCATATTACCCACACTGTCACTGTGATCCCGTCAGCTCTCTATCTTCCAGAAATTTTTAAAAGCCCGGGGTTACTAATGACCTTTGTCTCTTTCTCGGAATTTCTATGAATGCATTTCCATGCAGACATTGAGGTGTCATTTTGACTCAATTTCTTGGGGAGTTCAGTCAGATGAGACTCAATTTACTGTCTTCAACTGGTAGACACATGCTCTTTAAACAGCATTAGAAATTATCTTTTAAATGACTGGTTGCTTGTTGTCTGAGTGAGGGGTTTCTGTATTTTTCTACCAGGTTAGTATGTGTATGGGGCTAAATAGAATATTTGTATTTCTATAGTAATAAATCAAGATCTATTTTCTAACTTTTTATACTTCATATTCCATTTTATTCTTAATACATCCCTAGTAAAAAGTTCGTAGTTTTGTTTTATTTTACTAAGGTTGGTTAAATAACTTCCTGAAAGTCACACACATAGGCAGAGTAGAATTCCAAGTTTTCTGATTTTAACATTACCTAGGCTTACTTGTATGTTTTTATTTTTATTTATGTTTTAACTACATTAATTCATGAAACATTTAATTTTACTAAAATTCATATTGCTGATAAAGTTCTGCAAAATAATCTTACTGGGTTCATCTTATTGACAACAATTTAGCTTGCTGTCTTATAATAATTACCAAGTGCTAGTGATTTCTGTAAGAGATTTCAAAATGCTAAGTCACTTTGTCTTCATGAGAACACAATAAAGTATGGATTGTTAATATTATTGAGATTTTACTAATGGAGAAACTGAGGTAGAGAATAATTACATCCAGGTCACACAGAAATCGTAAGAGCCCAGACATTTAGGAAGTTTCTTCCAGAATTCATGCCTTTAATTTTTATATATCACTGACTCTTATTTTAAAAAATCCCTTGCATTTAGTCTAGTCAGTTATTTTTAGTTGATCAGCCCAATATTATAAGCACAATCAGAGATCATTTTAAATAATCTGCTTCACAAAAAATGCAATCTCACCAAACCTCTGATTGTTCTTTTTAATGATTTTTACAGCCACTGTTATTTTTTTCCATCTCCTTTTTATTTGAACATTCAGTTTGAACATTAATCTCTACTGCAGGTCAAGAACAATTCTATTAAACTCTTAAATTGACTTAGCAATGAACATGAAGGTCAGTGGTCTACATGGGAAATTATTATTTTAAGCAATTTCATGGTTAAAGAACTGGTCATCAAGTATGATAGTTACTTTTTATTTTGATGTCACCTCCCATTTTAATCAGTTTTTTAAATTTTATGACTACAATATTATTCTCTATTTTATTTTTGGATGCATTATTTTATTACTCTATTTTGGAGGAGCTGACAGATGACATTATGAGGCTAGATTTAAAGAATAATTTAAGTGTTAATAAGAACCCAGGCATGGTGGCACATGCCTGTAATTTCAATACTTGGGAAATCTCAGCTACTTAGTGAGAATCTCTGCAACTTATAAAAATGCTGTTTCAAAATTAAAAATAAAAATGGCTCAGGGTATGGTGTATAATTTTCATGGGTTCAATCCCTAGTACAAAAAAAAATAATTAATAAGAAACTTTAACCAAAACTTTGGTTGGAGATCCATCTAGTCATGGATAGATTTACAGTCCATCTAGGCATGGATTATGCAGTAAAGTATTCACAGAGCCACTGGCTAGTGAATAAAAGAATAATGTGCTACTTACATTGACTCTTAAAGGAATAATACTGTAGATAGAAACAGCTGTAATCATAAAAGAAAAGCTAATGGTTAGTAAAACTGCCTATACTCTGGTGGATCTACATAAAGCAACCCACATAAACCAGGAATAGTTGTAAAGATATACAATATCTAAAGTTAAGCAAAGATTGAAAGAAAATACTTGAAGAATACATTCCTTCTGTACTTGCTCTGAAGGTCTGCAGCTGACCCATTTCAAGGGTGAAACAGAGACATATGAAGAAAATCAGAAGATTCTCACATAGGATTAGGAAGGATTTTTCCAGAATATTAAGACCTTCGGAAATGTCTTCTGGTGACTTCATTGTTATAGCCCACTGTGTGTTTCTTGGGTGCTTTTATTTATTTACTGGCAACACCTAGCATTTTTTATTATTTTATGACTGCAATCCCATGTAGGTGTCCAGCGTGTAATAGGAACCCCAAAACAAGTATCCAATAAACAAATTCATATTACTGGTTTAAAATTGAATTTGTATGCATAAAATAATAAGAATATAACTGGGTGTGGTGGCACACACTTGTAACCCTAATACTTGGGCAGCTGAGACAAGATGACAGGTTCGAAGTCAGCCTCAGCAATTTAGCAAGACCCTCTGCAACTTAGTGAGACCCTGTTTCAAAATAAAAAATAAAATAGGGCTGGGGGTATAGTTAAGAGGTAGAATGGCCCTAGGTTCAATTCCCAGTACCTCCAAAAAGAAAAAAAGAATACGAATAAGAGTATGTTAATAATTGACCAGAGGGAAACACAAGTGATGTGTACATACATATATGTATTACTTTAAGCCTCACTATGATGCATAGTTACAATGCAGCAAAGAAGTATAAAAATAAGCCAGGTGTGGTGGTACATGCCTGTAATCCCAATACTTGGAAGTCTGAGTCAAGAAGGTGGCAGAATGGAGGACAGACTCTGCAACTTAGTGGGACTCTCAGCAATCTAGCAAGATCCTGTTTCAAAAAAAAAATTTTAAAGTACTGGGGATGTACTCAGATGTAGAAACCTCGGGTTCAATCCCCAGCACCACACACAAAAAAGTATGAAAATAATTAATTGTCTGGGATAACATATTACTTTAAATCATTTTAGTGTCTTCTCTTTTTTTCATTTTTCTTTCCTATTGAGGAAATATTTATTGCATCATGAAATTCACAAAAGTACTATTATAAGCTGTCAGAAATTTAAGCTATGCAATTTAGTTAGTTGTCTCTTTTTAACTTTTATTTTGTTGTTAACCAGTCATGGTTGTGCTTGAGATGATCTTTTCAAACAAAATTTAAGTAAGTAGAAGAAAAAGCACTGGAGTCAGAATCAGGAAATGTGAACGTACCCTTAGGTAACTGTCACCAGTAAGATGAAAAAAAAGAAAATGGTGTTGGAAAACCTTTTATGTCCATCCACAAGTAGGTTAAATAATAGAATGTAAATATTTTATAGTATACATATACTGTGTAGCCATATATATGTCTAAGATATAGCCAGTCAGCTGAGGTTGAAAAGAAGAAATAAAATACAAATGTAGAAGAAAGATGGCTGATTTGTGACTCCTCAGCCCAGCTTTGTTCTGCACTTATAATGTCCCGTCTGGAAAGCCATGTACAGGGTCCGGGCCCGCCGGTGTCTCATCCTCTATAACTTGACTGAATAGCTTGGTCCAGATGGTCTCAGAAGTCCCTTCCAGCGCTCAAGGCTTATATGATTCATTTCAAGACACATTGTTCTCTCTCTCAGACAGACTCTATTTGCTGACTCGAGCAAGGTAAAATCTGTGAGCAACTGTGGAATCCAACATGACTTAGAAGCAGAATTGTCCCTGTGACCCACAGCTCTGGAAGCTGGTGTTCTGAAGGATGGCATCCTGCGCTGGAGCTGGCAAGCCAGCAGGTGGCGCTGTGCCATCACCCTGGGACCTGCCAGGCCTCAGCACAGATGGCTCAGTTCACTCAAGAAGTCTTAATCATTTGCAGTAATTAACAGTGCCACCGCTTTTTTTCCTTTATGATTATAAGATGAACCTGATAGATTCTAATTTGAATAATTATGCTCTGCTTAATTCTCCTCTCTGCTGACAGGTGGATAAAAGCTGGGAAAAAGGAGGTTGCTAGTTTCAAAACTTGAGCACATGCAAGGGGCCAAGGTAATGAAGTCATCTTTCCTTTGATGAAAACATAGTCAAATCCGACCTTCCCAGAAGGCTGCACGACCCAACACAGATTGTGAACATCGTGCAGTTGAGAACCATGCCCGACTCCTTAGCCCATTACCAGGTGTTTAATAAACCTGTGGGATGGATTACAAGCAGAATATAGAATTCATGTAGAATTTAGATCGATGTGAGTGATAGTCTGTAGAAATTCTCTCCCAACTGCTTCAATTTCCCAAGGAAAGTTGGGGGCAACGTGATCAGCTGCGAGTGAAGCTGGAGTTGAGATGCTGGAAGTTCCCAAGGCAGAGGAGATGGGGAATGTCTTCTAGGAGAGGAGGGGAAGGAATGTCTGTGCTTGAGGAATATTACGGTGTGATTAGTGGTCAGCTTTAAGGACAGGCTGAAGTTGGGGGTTCTGATTTAAAATGGGAACAATAAGGCTGTGGGTTTAACTCCAGCTGCATTCATAAGAACAAGCATGGTATCCAGAGAAAGCGTTAAGATTAGTCATGGTTGAGATGCCAGCAAGCAAGAAACAGGGAGAAAAAAGAGGGCCAGAGCATGAAAGTTACAAATAAGGAGGTGATTGTGATGATTGTGGGATTGAAGATGAGTAAGAGAGGGAAAAGGGAGGTCAAGGAATGAGAGGGAGGGAGAGCATGTGAATCAGAGATCCTGGTAGGCTGGAGACACAGTCGATGCACTGAGCGGAGTTAGGTAAAATGGTAGGTGGCGGTGATCGCAAGGGAGCAATGCAAGTGAAATGATGAGATTACAGTTACTGGTGATGACAAGCTCTAGTCTGTGGCACTAGAGTTATGACAAAGGAAGAGTTAATGGCAAGATCATTGATGGGAATGGCATGGTGGTGCATACCTCTAATTATAGTACTCAGGAGGCTGAGGCAGGAATATTTCAGGTTTGAGGCCAGCCTCAGGAACTTAGCGAGGCCCTCAACAGCTTAGCCAAACCCTGTTTCAAAATTTGAAAATATGCAAAATCAGGTTGGGGGTGTAGCTCAAGAGTAGAATGTCTTTGGGTTCGGTTCGCATTACCATAAAAGAAAGTGAGGTGCGAATACATTGGAAGTCTCATCCACACGTATCTTGAAATCAACAGGAGGAAAGCCATCTTTGAAAAAAATGAGTGGAAAAAATTAAAACATCGAGAACCCAAAGAGAATAAGACAGGGCATCTCTTCAATGTTGACTGTTAATGATACAACCTAATGGAATGCTACTTGAAGATGGAGGACTTCAGAGAGGAAGGAAGAGAGCAGCTTGACAATAACAGCCAGGGATAATTAGGGCATCTTCTAAGACCACACCAATGGGTAGGATCCAAGTCCCCACTTAGACGGCTGCTAGGAAGATGGAGTGGTCACAGGAGAGAAAAAAGTATTGTTACAGCAAGAAGGTAAAAGAATCATGTAGGAAGAATATTGCTAACAATAGTTTCTGTACTGTGCAATGAAAAACTTGAACTTGTACCCACTGCCCATGTCCCTTGTATCGATTGTCTAGTCTCTCTCCATCTCCCCCTTTACTATAGAGATTTTTCTGAGCCACTCAGTTTTCTTAGCAATAACTCTTTAAATGTCCTTAATATTCTTTTTTTTATCTTTAGGATGTAAAATAGGAAAAAGGCCTAAGCTGTACAAAAGCTAAACTAATGTCTCTTTCTAATGAAATACCTTAGTCACCTCCCTTCATTCTGTTCTTATTCTTCTCGTTCTAACTATGCATAGAGGAAATGCCCTGCCTGTAAGGGAAACAGGTAGCCACCTGTAGGCACACATGAAGGGAAATTTCTTATAAGGAGTCTAGGGACTCCTTTTAGAGATGCACAACTACTCTCCCAATCTTCACTCCCCCCTTTCTCTTACATTCTAAGTTTTCTAATTCTTTAGCCATTAAGGGTTCTGCCCTACAAATTGGCTTGTTCCTAAGTGGTTTGTCTTCTCCTGCCCCTGGATTTCAGCTCTTTGGGACTCTGCTTAACCTCTTACTTCAAACAAATATCAAGTTCTTCTCAAGTTCTAAAAGCTTGATAATATTTATTTGCTGCTGCCTCTTTCCTGTGAGCTTTGCTTTGTGGTTTGTTCCTTTCTATTTTCCCTCTGCTGCTATTTTAGTGGTATAGTTAGTAAAGCTGAGATCTACAAGTGCATAAGTTCCCCTGTCATCCATAATTCCCTTCCCCAGTGTAATAAAAAAAAAAAAAAACCTCACTAAAGGTCTTGTTGGAGCAAGTGTGCTCTGGCGTTAACATCCACATAACCAGTAATAATGTTATTGGTGCTGCTCTAGAAACCACAGATAAAATTAAGATGAGTCTGAATATTTTCCCATTTTCCCAAAGAAAAGTAATAAATACAGCCATCCTATTTAATCCTGTGTGATAAATGACTCTGTGAACATTTTACAGAGCTGCAGATGAACTTCACATAGGATAAACTGACAAGGTCACTAATGGGAAAACATACATCATCCCAGCTCTGTTTGAATCCAGAGACCATGGTGTTGGATCGTGGTATTCTTCTGAAGGACCTCAAGCTAACCTTAGTGATCCAGTTAGGGGAATTTATCTGGAATATTGTTTTAGTTAGTTTTTACAACACTGTGGCCAAAATGCCTGACATGCACAACTTACATAAAGACCACTTCATTTGAGGCTCATGGTTTCAGGAGTCAGTCCATGACTGGATGGCTCCAAGGTTCAAAAACAAGGCATGGCAGAAGAAAAGTCACTGTCATCATGACCAGGAAAAGAGGTAAAGAGAGAGAGAAGGAAAGAAGAAGAAGAAGGAGAAGGAGGAAAAAGAGGAGAAGGAGGAGGAAGTGGAGGAGGAGAAGGAAGGAAGGGAGGAGAGGGGAGGAAAGAGGAAAGGAGAAGAGAGAAGAGGCTCAGATATAATCCCCAAGGCCATGCCTCTCCTTCAGCCATGTCCCACCTCCAAACCTAGCAGCGTTGTCTAACACATGAGCTTTTGGGGGAGGACATTTTATATCTAAACCATAACAAATAAGTTGCAATTTAATGAATTTTCATTAAAATCTAACTGCTATATATAAAATACCATATAAATATTAATCCCTTTAATATATTAAAGTATTAGGTAATATCACGCTAGTGATTTGAAAACTTTCCATGTACTTTTAAGACAAAAATGTGCCAATTAGTTATTTTTGGACTGTTCACTGAGGTATTCTTTGAGCAAGTGGCTGTGGCTTTTGGAAATGAAGGAGCCAAAGGAGGAAAATCATGGAGTAGAAAACATGAGAATGTGGATTTTAGGTCTCATTTAGGCGTAGCATCATACCCAGGCACACTGTTCTCTATTCATTTCAGCATGAGAGATGACAAATTGACATAATAAAAGAGAACACACTGCCAACCTCAAAAAAGTGAACTTCTTGAAACCCATATAAGTGTGCAAAATACTTGCAAATGAATTTCCTGACAGAGGCAAGACAAATGTGGTGCCACAATACAGCAGACAAGATGTAAGAATCCTGGGGGAAAATGGCCATTTCTCTTTCTGCAAATTGGATTTACATGCCTGTATATTCCATCAGAGCTTTCCCCTCAAATCTATCACATCCTAATTGGCATTGAGAAAACAAATGCTCTTCTCCTAATGAGCTTTTTATGCTTTCCTTCTCAGTTTCCATCCTAACACTCATTGCTCTTCAGCAAGGGAAACACATTTGTTCTTCAAAATAAATTTCAACTGAAATTCCAGAAGAAGAGTGGATGGCAAATGCCCGGCAAGGTAAATAATTTGGCGAGACATAAAAATAATGAAACTTCAGCCACCTTCTCTGGAACTGGAAGGTGTAATTCTACAAAGTATCCAAGAAAAAATGGGCACCAATAAGTCAAAATTGGAACATCAGTCCTCACGAAAGGAAAAAGAGGAAGATTTACCTATGGAAGTTTTCTTGTTGTAAGCCAGTGATATCAATATTCATTCCACTGCAATGACTAGAATATGAGTTATGATCTAATATTGTCATTGTTGCCTGGCTTTTATTTTTTGATATGAAAATAATGTGAAGAGGGAGCTTGTTTAAATATGAGTAGTCTTAGGATAACTCCCTCTCCTTTTGTCCCTCATCCCTACTCCTCCTCCCTGTCTCCTACCCCTTAGCCTAGTCAGTCACAAAACCATCGGGATGCATGAAGAGAAACCGCTCTTTGCTCCTATAATGCCCATTTGTTTCTTATCTTCCTCATTTCCGTAGCATTGTAAGATTGATCTGAGAGAATTATCTCTTTTTTTTTTTTTTTTTTTTTTTTTTTTTTTTTTTTTTTTTTTGCGGTACTGGGGATTGAACTCAGGGGCATTCTACCTCTGAGCTACACCACCAGTCCTATTTTTTATTCTTTATTTTGAAACCGAGTCTCACTAAGTTGCAGAGTGCCTCACTAAGTAGCTGAGGCTGGCCGCGAACCCAGATCCTCCGGTCTCAGCCTCCCGAATGCTGGGATTACAAGCATGCGCCACCACGCCCGGCTTCATTTTTAAAATAATATATTAAGGTAAAGACACCTTTTCATCATGGTCAAATAAAGCATTGAGAACATATTTTGAGTCAGCACAAAGTACTTTTCATTCATTATTTGGCAAGATTTAATATGCATAGTTATCATTTTAGATATGCTTATCTCCATCAAATTCCTTTTAAGAACTGTGAGGTCCAAACATTAAGCCAGCACACTCAAAGTCACACAAGTAAGTGGGCTAGACAAGTCAGAGTATCAATGGCTAAAGAAGATTATGTTGAAGGAGCAATAATAGAATTTTTAGCAGAGTCCATGAACTTAAAATTAAATAATAGTGAACTTTTTTCAGAGGCCAAGACAGAGGTTTATTTGGGAAAGTAGGAAATACACATACAAGGGAAAATGCAGGCCAGCTCAAGAGGGAGAGAGCAACTTTGGATCCTCACAGTTCATTATATATATATATATATATAATGAACTGTGAGGATCCAAAGTTGCTCTCTATATATGTGTATATATATATATATACACATGTATATATATATATGTATATACATGTACATATATATATATATATATATATATATATATATATATATATATATACATACATCATATATATATGAGATCCCTGTGAGGGACGGGACGCATGGCAAGGATGGAAGTCTGATTTTTTTATATTAATTTTAGAATCCTCAGGTTCCTGACATTTCATTGGTGGGTGCTGGTTGGTGCCTGGACTTTACCAAAGGTCAGACATTTTTAAAATGCTTGTTTAAACATCTATTAAAATCTATTTAAAATACTAGTAATTTAATATGAAAATTTAAAAATGAATTAGTCACACTTGGAATAAACTGCTTCTTTTGGAAAAATAACAGCCTCATAGCTGGAAGGAAGTTAATGGTACTTCAAAATTGGGACTTAAAATAAACATTCACAGGACTGGGCGTGTAGCTCAGTCGTAGAGTGTTTGCACAAGG
>PVLC010028053.1:0-21345 GCA_004027655.1 Graphiurus murinus
AATCATGTTCTTTGCAGGGAAATGGATGCAACTGGAAAACATTATGTTAAGTGAGATTAGTCAGTCACAAAGAGTTAAGAAGCATATGTTCTCCCTAATATGTGGATGCTAGGGAGAAGATGGGGCATAGGAGGGTCTCTAGATGAAAAAGAGAGATCCTCGATAAGCAAAGAAATTGATTTAATTGTAGTGGATTCATTGGGCAGAGGGACACCCTAAAGCACATGATGTACCTACACAATCATATCAAGGTCACTCACTGAAGTGAACCTTAGGGGGAGGGAGGGGGAGGGAATGGGGAGGGAATCGGGGAAGGGGTCAAATGAGAATTGTGTGCAAATATGTTGTTAACAATTTTTACTTAACAAAGATGTATGCTATATTGCACAAGTTACTACAATAAAAATTAAAAAAAAGAAAATAATTCAGAAAATAAATAAATAAATAAATAAATAAATACATACATACAGATATTGATGTCCTGCCAAAAACATTTTCCCTTTTTTTGCATTATTTTTAGGTTTTCCAAAAGTTGTACCACTCCTTACTTCCAGTTTTGTCCCAAGTAGTCAATTAGAACATAGAATATTGAGTCTTGAATTTTATGCTGAGATTTAAATTATTACAATGATGTTGGCATCATTTATTAACAGGGAGTAAGAGTGCTACAGTTTAGCTCATCTACTTCAAAGTAATTTTAGCTTGAGGATTGGGGATAATATACTATGAATTAAAGATAATAAAAGCCTTTTTTTTGTCTGTCAATAATGATCCCAGTAATATTTTCAATTCTGAAATCAACAAAAATAAAATCTTCATATCTTATCATTCCCCCTCTACCTAGGACTTGATTGAGGGTCTTTTCATGACAATAAGATAGTCAATATTGATTTAATTTGCATAAACTCAATTTTAGTTCATTGTTTTTGTCTCACAGTTTTAATATACACTATTTAAAACTTTATTTACTTTTCATATTTATGTATCAGTGAGAAGCAAATAAGCATAAGTCAAAAATATTCAACTCTACTTCATTCTCAAAAGAAATAACTATATTTGTAATACTTTATTCCACAAAGTAATGCATCTTGTGAGAGCCATTCTTATCTGAGAGTCAAGCAGTCCATCCCAGCAGTCATCAACCTCCCCAGATCCCAACCCAGTCCACTCTCTAGAGCACAACTGAGAAGCCAGCCTGCAAGATCATTGTTGATAACCCCATCAGATAAAAAGAATTAGAGCCTCTGCTAGTCATTTTTCATCCAAAATCCCCACAGTGCCTTCCATCATAATGTCCTGGTAATCAGGAGCAAGAGTTATCTCTTCCTTAGCCTCTGGGACTCAAAACTCACAGACATAATTCCTCCTGTTGAAAAAATGTTCCAACAAAAATTATTCCTAGGATTTCCTTGGCAACTGGAGCCTCTGTAATTGTCTACAGAATCTTTGTTTTCTCAATATTCTTCTATAAATCCATATAAATTTTGTAGTATCAACTGTCCTCTCGGGGACCTAATCTCTCAGTACAGCATTGCATGAAGAATAGCTGATTATATTCTCTTAGTTTTCTGGATATTATAAAGACCATATCCTGTGATTCCTTAGCATTTTTTGATATGTGCTAACTAATAAATATGACTTGTGCTTCACTTAATGCTACCTTCAGCAAGGGGAAAGTATGTACAAATTTTAATCGGGAATGACAGCAGGGACCATTATGCCCACAAGTTTCTCCCCTATTTTATAGTATATGTTGTCAGTACTACATGACTATTTAATTCTTATGAATCCAACTCTGCATGTACAAATTGAAGCTGTGTAATGTAGCTTTCCTTTTTAGTGATTGAGTGTGAGCCTTAAAGCAGAGTCAGGAAATGGATCGGGAAATAGAATCTGAGTTACGTAGCCACGAGCAAGTATTCTGATAATAGGAGCCATACAAAATTCACAAGAGGACTAATATAGCTAAAAGATAAAAATCAGATCTCAAGTATTCTGTATAAGATAAATATTTTCATTGAAGACACTTTTTTTTTTCAAGGGCATTAGAAGAAGATCTGGTTTCTTAATAGGCAAATTCAGAGAAAATGGAATAATGTCTGTTGAAGAATGGAGCCGATCAGTAAGTGGGAAAGATAGAACAGACTTATGATATTCCTTACCGTGACATCAGGAAAGGAAAATAAATAGAAGTAAGATTTTTTTGAAGTAGACAAGATAAGAAATACAGGGCAAGAAATTGAATACATTTTAAAATCTAGCAGAGTAAAGATTGACCAGGATAGGAAGATGATGGTAAACTTTATAATAGAAAAGAGTGATAAAAATCAAAGAGGCAAGCCAGGCACATGTGTTGGCGCATGCTTGATCTTGGTTCGTGGCCAGCTTCAGCTGCTTAGTGATGCCTTCGGCAACTTAGTGACTTAGTGGGACCCTGTTTCAAAATAAAGAATTAAAAAAAATAGGACTGGGGCTGTAGCTCTGAGGTAGAATGCCCCCAGGTTCCATCCCCAGTACTGCAAAAAAAAAAAAAAAAAAAAAAAAAAATCAAAGAGGCAATTCAAACTTGTTTCAAACCAAGATTATGCTAGTGTTAAATAAACATTTCTAACTGCAAAAGGAATATGAATGATAATAGAAGATAGTTACTCCCAAAGTTGTTTTTTGCTGCTTTGTTTTCTAAGATCTTTTATATTTCTGTGATAATATTTTATTTTTATACTTTATTGGTGCCTTGTAATTATACATCATACTGAGATATAGAGTGATAGGAATATACATGTATGCAACACTTGGTGCAATTCTTTCTGAATCCCACCCCCCTTTCTCCCTTCCCCATACATGGTCGTTGAGATTGGCATTAGTAATTTTATATATATATTTATTATATATAATTATATTTTATATATATTATATATATACCATATATATTATATATACCATATATATACCATATATATATTATATATACCATATATATATATACCATATATATACCATTATTAAAGCTGTTACCTTCTTTATATCTCTATCCCCCTCCCTCCCCTAATAACCCTCTATCACTCCATTAGTGTCTCTACTCTTCTATCTGAGGTCTTTTTTGTTTCCCAATTTCTACCTAGCTTCCATATATGAGGGAAAACAGGCAACTGTTTTCTTTCTGAGTCTCACTAATCTTAGCATACTATTCTCAAGTTCCGTCCATTTTCCTGCAAATGACATAATTTTATTCCTCTTTATGTCTGAGTAAAATTCTATTATGTGTATATACCACAGTTTTGTGATCCATTCATCTGCTGATGGATACCTAGGCTGGGTCCATAATTTGGTTATTATGAATTTTGCTGCTGTAAACATGGATGTTAAATCAAAGAGGACTGAAAGTAGGTGATACTGAGAGACTGGAAGTCAGTTTCTAATGACTAAAGAGTAGGCTTAATAAAGAAAATAAAGCATACTAAGATATTGTGGTTATTCTTTATAAGAAAAGTAGAGTCTACAGTATGAGAGGAGCAGGAATAAAGATCAGAAGTGGAAATATTGTAGTTTGGATCCTGTTTGTCCTCCAAAGGCCCATGTATTAAAGGGGTGGTCTCCAAGGAGGTGTTATTAGGAAGTGGTGGAACCTTTAAAAAGTTGTGCCCAGAGAGAAGTCTTTAAGACACAAGACACTTGCTCTTGAAGGGATGGTGGAAGCAAGGCACTTCCTCTTTCTCTCTCTTGCTTCATAGCCATAAAGTGAGTGCTCTTGCTTTGCTGTGAGCTCTTGTTATGTTGCGCTGCCTTGCCACAGGACCAAATCAGTGGAGTCAACCAGTCACATATGGGAACTTCTGCAACTGTGAGCCAACATAACCCTTTTATTTTTACCAATTGATTATCTTGGGTTTTTGTTAGTGATAACAAAACCCCAAGTTGTTGGGGTTGGATAACAGGAAATTAAGAGATACTAATAGGAACTTGTTAAAATAGTTATATAAGAGAAAGCAAAAGAGTAGAAATTAGATCTGAGAGTTATTCAGCAATGAACAGTTGATGGAGTGAGTTTTTGCGTACATGGGTTAAAGTCAGTAAATGAGGAGGAGAAATTAAAAGTGATCCCAACGATTCAATACTAAACAATTAAGTAGATGCAACTATATTTACTGAAAAACATTCCAAAAGAAGTATTCTTTCTCTTCCCCACCCTCTCCCCACCACCCTATGATAAAGAAGAGAGGCTGTTGAGAATTAGCCAACTTTTGAAAATGCTACACTTTTTTCTTCCTCTGATAATTATACATTTCAATGAGGTAGGAAAATTAGAAGTCAAACAGTAAATTGAAGAAAGAGTTGTGAGTTGAGACATATTACACAAGCAACTCTTTTATGATGCTTTTCTGAAAAGAGATGGAAGCCAGAGGAAGGTGAAAGGCTGAAGGAAATTTTGTTTGCTTTTTTGTTTCTTCATGTTTCTTTGCTTTTGTATTTAGGATGGAAAAGGTGTCAGCATTTTTTAATAGGTTGAGAGAAAGGGAAAAATTAAATATATAGGTGTTGAGTGGGTTGGGGAATGAGATTCACTTTTGGAAACAGAAGGGAAAACAATTTTAGAAGAATGTGCGTTAGATACTTTTTTGTATAGCAAGATAGGGAGTGGAGAATTAAATGTCTGACTTGTTACTTTTCTCTGCTTAGATGGTTTTGGTTAGCAGAGAAGGTTTAGGAAAATGAATAACATAGAGAATAACTCCCTTGGGAAGTTTTGAGAGAGAGTAAGCTGAGGACACATAGAAGAACTTGAAGGAAGATTGAGGACATCCTTAAAAGAAAGGCCCCATCTATGCCAGGATCTATGCTACACCTTTTCATAGATATTATTATGTTGGAATCTTTTGCCAGCTTCTCCTGAATCAGGGATGCCCACTTCATACAGGGAGAAATGAAAGCTTTTGGAGGGTGAATTACTTGATCATCATAACACAGAGAGTGAACGACCAAAGTTTTTAATCCAGGTGTGAACGACCAAAGTTTTTAATCCAGGTCTATTGAGTTTCCAAGCAGATCTTCCCACATCATGTTTCTCCCTAATGTCATTTTTTATGGTTTTCAATGCCCATTTTCACACCAGTGATGATTTCTCAAATATGGTCCCAGAATAGAAAAATCTTTCTGTACCATAAGTACAAATTAAGGGTTGGTTCCTCCTGAGGCATTGTTTATAAGGACAGGAAGAATGTGCATTAGATACATGAGGCTGCTGCCTCATTTCCATACTGGATGCCCACATGGGCACCAGCCTCCTTGATCTGCCCATTGACTATTTACCAGGGAAACAGGAATGATGAGGATGCAGTACAGAGCCAACAGCAGGCTGGGATAGGAACCCTGTTCAGAAGAGCAAGTCTAGAGTGTTTTCTTTAGGTTAAAGGATTTCTATGAAAGTCAACTGGGTTTACACCATCTTCTCAGAACCTGCTCAAGAAAAATGCCTCTTGTGCAGAAAGATCCCAACATCGGTAGTCTGAGCTGGAGATGATAGTGTCAGGAAAGTTTATCTAAGAGAACCCCTCTCCCTTTCATAGCTGGGCAGCAGAGAGACCTTATTCAGAGCCTCTGTAAGAACCCACCCATTCACACATCAATAGGCATCTGGTATCCCACAACAGAGAAAAACTGAAGAAATCAGCCTTTCACCTTCCAAAGCTAGCATAAAGAGAGAAAGGTTAGAAGATGAATTAGAAATTAAAACTATAGCCTGGAATAAGCTGGCTGGAGTTTTTCAAAATTTAATCAAACAAAGGAACTAAAAGAATGTTATAAGATGTTTAGTTGCAGAAGCATGAATACCAACCAATTATGGTTACATATAGTGACTGGAGAAAAAAATAAAATAATTGCTCCCACTTTTAACATTTTATTATTAGTGTGTGTGTGTGTGTGTGTGTGTGTGTGTGTGTGTGTATGACTGAGGATTGAACCCAGAGGTCTTCTGCCTCTGAGGAGCTACAGCCCCTTCCTTCCTTCCTTTCTTCTTTTACTTTTTCTTTTTCTTTTTTTTTTGGAAACAAGTTCTTACTAAGCTACCATATGCAGGTCTTGAACCTGAGATCCTCCTGTTTAAGCCTCCCAAGTACTAGGATTACAGATGTGTGCCACCATGCCTGGCTCCATCACTTCTTTATGCCCCCACTAAAATCAAATTCCTTGATGAACAAATTACACAGAATCATAAAAACTGAGTTAAGAGGACACTAGGGACTTAGTCTTTGATGTGGTTGGCAACAACTGCAGTCAAGTCAAGACTGCAAACACCTAGAGATGGTACTTATGGAGCCAGGCATGGTGGCACACGCTTATAATCCCAGCATTTGGGAGGCTGAGACCAGAGGATCCGGGTTCGAGGCCAGCCTCAGCTACCTAGTGAGGCACTCTGCAACTTAGTGAGACTCTGTTTCAAAATAAAGAATAAAAAATAGGGCTGGGGGTGTAGCTCGGAGGTAGAACGCCCCTGAGTTCAATCCCCAATACCGCAAAAAAAAAAAAAAAAAGAGAGAGATGGTACTTATGGCTTTCCAAGGAGAAACACCATGGCAATATTGGCAAGTTACATTTTTATTTGCTGATTATGTATGTGGCTTAGAACTGTCTTTTTTTCTGTAAACAATTGCCTACATTCAAAGAAATAATTTCTGCTTTTTGTTTACTCCTCATGTGCTCAGCCTTTGATCTTCATAGTCAAGTGCACCTCCAATTTCTATTTCATTTAAAAATAAATCTTTTCCATTTCATTGATAATTTCTGAGTCTCTTTTATATATAATGAGGGAAAAAAAAAACAACAACTAATCAGCTATCCTGTATTTGAAATAAGCTCCTTACTCTTAATTTTTCTTTTCTGATGTTAAGTGGCCATTTAAAGTTGAGAGGATTAGATGGACTGAAGGGTCCTTCATCGCACTTGAGAACACCCAGGCACAGGCTTGGATGCACTCTCTTTCTTGTGATGTGATTCTGGGTTCTTCTAATCTGGACTTATTTTAAAATACAAGTGCTCCATAATGCATTCTCTTTTTACAATTAAACAAAAAAATCTTAACTGGGTGTCTGAAGATGTTAATGATTGTCCTTCTCAACATAAACTGGATGTGTAGTCCCTTTATTGTGTTCAATGCTAAGGCTAGATATTATTGTCTTTCAAAAAAAATTATATAAAGAATTCTTCAATGAAATCATTATGCTTCTGAAAAGATGGTGAAATATTAATATGGCATTGTGAAAAACCAATATAGACTTTGGAGGGAGACAGATCTGGGTTCAAATCTATAAGCAACCCAGTGCTTTTATTTCATCAATTTTAATACTGAACCAAACATGCTTACTTTGGAGACATGATGCAGCAATAGATAGCCAATTGAAGTGTTCACTGTCTTTCCTTAAAATTCATAAAGTAGAACTAGTTAGACTTATGTATATCCTGTGTGATATGTGATAACATACTTAACACAATTGGAACACATTGACATATTCACTTACAAATGTAGTTTTGCTCTGTCTTTGATCAGGGCAAGGATGGAGTAGGTCTAGGACATCCTTCAAACTCTCTTTATATAATTTAAATTTCTCTGGAAAACAATTTCCATCCAACTTCCACACTTTCTCCTACCTTTATGTATTGAAATTCCTCCTCTTTTCCAATTTTCTCCACCTAAAACAGGTCTGTAATAATATTGTATACATATACCAGCACAGTCACCTCAATTAGTTATCTCTCCTAACCATTTGCATTTTTGACCTTTGTGTTTTCTTGTCTCTAGCTTTGTGCGGGGATACATACTATGGATATACCTTATGAAAAAAAAAGGTTTTTTAGGTCCGAAAAATGAGTACTAGGTAGAAGGAAAAAATAGATAAACATTCTTCAGTGATTATTGTGTGTCCAGACAGTGCTAAATACTTTATATGTATGTTGTCTAATTATACTCAAAATAAGACCATAGGTAGGTATAATTATTATCACTTTACATATGGCAGCTAAAGCATAGACAAATTAAGCAATAGCATGACACTGCATTACTATGATGAAGTAGATTTAAATTCCAATGCAAATGGTCAGTCCTTTGTGACCTGTGCTACTATTTTACTTATTACTATTCTATTTTATTTATATTTCTTTACCTTCACATTGTAAGGATATGATTAGATAATTTCTATAAAAGGAATAGATTTATTTAAGCTCCATTTTGTAAACACTATCATTGTGTAACCTTGTATGCACTTATATTTTTGTGTAAAGATAGCATTTCTTGGAAATTGTAAATGCCAACCCTTCCCCCAGCATCATCTTTAGCCAGTGGTATAAATATTGTGTGGCTAAGGCTCCCACCATAGGAGTACTGCACAGGAGTCCAGTGCTGAAAATAAAATACCCAGCCCAGCAGCTTTCCACCATGTTGTTCTTGCCTACCTAACTTTACTGGTGGCAGAGTTTCTTTTTGCATGTGTTCCTGACAGTGAATTTTCCAAGTTTAGCTTCTTTTGCTATATCATTAAGCTGAGAACTTCCCAAATCATCAAAAAGTAAACACCTTGCCAAGCCACTTTCAAATATGTGTCTTTTCTTACAATGCCATCGAAATTTATTTCTAACAACTCCATACCCTGTAATAGGGCACTATAAGAGTAAGAGAGCTTATTTGTGTGTGTGTGTGTGTGTGTGTGTGTGTGTGTGTGAGAGAGAGAGAGAGAGACAGACAGACAGACAGACAGACAGACAGGTAGACTAGCACATAATATGCACTGCCTACAAAATCAGTTACATGGATGGCTTGGGTTATTGCTATGATAATAAATTACCACAAGTTTAGTATCCTAAAATGATACAAACTTGTCATCTTATGGTTACATAGGTCTTACATCTGAAATCAGTTTCACTGGGCTAAAATCCAAGTATTCATAGAGATTTATTCCTTCCAGAGGTTTAGGGGAGAATCCATTTATTTCCTTTTCCAGATTCTAGAGGCCACCTATATGCCTTAGCTTGTGGCCTCTTCCTCTCCCTTCAAATTCAGCAGTCTAGCCTTTTCTCTCCTGTCTGACATTTGTGCCTTTTGCTCTGAGAAGACTGGTGAGAGAAATATGGGCACTAAAGATGCTACTGGTGAGAACTTAGATGAAAATGAGGAACATGGTAGATAAGACCTATAACTTCTTAGAGAATAAATTTGTCATAAAAAGACAATTCATAGAAATATAAATGTCGAAGGCACTGCTAGTGAGTCCTCAGAAGGATATGATAAACTAGTTATTGGAAACTGAAGGAAAAGTGATCTTGTTAGCTAGCAGCAGAAACTTAGCTAAATTGTTTCTATCAATTGTGTGAAAACAAAACTTGAAAGCAATAAACTTGGATATTTACCTGAGGTGATTTCCAAGCAACATGTTAAAGGTATGACCTAGTTTTTTGTTTTGTTTTGCTTTTTGTTTTTTCTTGCTTTTATTGTAAATTGCTAGAGGAAAGGAGGAAAGGGATAAATTGAAGAAAGAACTGTCAAGCAAAAAATAAACAAGAACTTAATGATTTGGGAAGTTCCCAGCTTATCCATATTGCAAAAGAAGCTAAACCTGGAAAGTTCACTGTCAGGAACAGAAGCTGTGGAGTGAAAACCCAGAGTATAAGTGAATACCCTTTTGCCAGTGCCTTGGAAATATTAAAAGCTCAGGTCATCTAATCACACAGAAGAGTCTATGAAGAAATTAGGTGTGTGATTTGACTGATAGATCCACTTTAACATCAGCAGAAGCTAAATGTGAGATGTGATAATCCAGAAAAGATATGTGGAGGAGACTCTTGCCTAATAGAATGAATTCCTGTTATATAGACGTTACTCCTGAGACTGTAGGAAACTTATAGCAGCAGAACAGTTTGGACTGAAAGGAAAGGAGAGAGGATGAAATGAAACAAAGTCACAAACTCCCAAAAATTCTGCAAGCAAGAAACAGGCTGGAAAAAGCAAGGCGTGCACAAATGTGTACCACTCTTTGTGAGAAAGGAAAGATAACTCCAAGGGATAAACTGAGAGTTTAGAGTGCTGAACCACAAAGCCACAGAGGATTAACCTCTGTCCTTACAATTTAATAGAAGCCAGATGTGGTGTTACAAATCTATAATACCACTACTTGGGAGACTGAGACAGGAGGATCAAAGGTTTGAGGCCAGCCTCAGCAACTTAGCAAGACTCTCAGAAACCTAGCAAGACCCTGTTTCAAAGCAAAATTCAAAAAGAGAGACAAATGTTGTGTCGTACGCCTGTAATCCCAGTATTTGGGAGGCTGAGGCAGAAGGATCGCAGGTTTGAGGACAGCCTCAGCAAATAGTGAGTTTTTCATCAATCTTATCAAGACCCTGTTTTAAAATGAAAATTAAAAACTAGGGTTAGGGGTGTATCTCAGAAGTAGAATGCTCTGGGTTCAGTCCCCAGTACCACAAAAAGAAAGAAGGAAGGAAGGAAGGAAGGAAGGAAGAAAGGAAGGAAGGAAGGAAGGAAGGAAGGAAGGAAGGAAGGAAGGAAGGAAGGAAGGAAGGAAGGAAAGGACCTAATAGAATCTGCCTGCTAGAAATTCACACTTGCTTGTGACTGATAACTCCTTTTCTTTTATTTCTATTTTCTTCCTTTTTACATATAAATGTCTATATCTACTATTATGTGACTTTCTTGCCACTGTATTTTTGAAACAGGCATCTTATTTTCAATTTTGGGAGTCTAAAGACGGAGAGGATTTTTTTTTCCATGATTGACTATATCCAGAGTCTCATGTATATTTGATTTAGATGATAAAATTTGGGAATTTTGAGCAGATAAGACTTAGATGAGACTTTGAACCCAAGTTGATGCCAAATAGTTTGATATTTTTGTAATTATTTGGAAGATGTGAACATTTTTCATATGGAATAGAATTTTCAGAGGGTGCTAGATTTTGCTTGACATTTTGAAGCTAATATTAGGAGCATTCACATTTAGGATTGTTTTTGTCTTCTTAATAAATTCAATCAAAGTTTGAGATAAAAGAAACAGAAAAATGATGAGACAGAAATAGGACTTATTTGGTTGAGGATTTTTCTTCCAAAAAAAAAAAAGATTGCTATAAAATAAATATGAAACTCAATATTCTGTCAAATCATCCAGACAGAAATTTATTTTACTTGTCAGGATATAATTCATTTTACAAATTAACTCCCACTAAGTTATGAATGGCACAAAATAGGGTGTGAAGGAAGACACGGTGAAGTTTATCAAGATATTTCTGGAGAGACTTCCTTCAGAGCCAGGCTTCACTCAGACATTTATCTATGCCTATATTTGTGCTATTCCATACAACCCTGAATCTGGCTTGGAGGGGATGGCTGGAAATGATTTTGTTTAGAGAGAAAAAAATATCTAAATTATCTCCTCAAATCTGAGACACTAGAAAGCACTGAGCAAGAGAAATGATGGGTAAATACTGTGGAACACATGAAGTCTTCTAACCTTTACAAATAATCTCTGCTCTTTTTTTTTTCATCATATAGAAATCTCTCTCTGCCATACATACAGTATTTTATTTATTGTTTGAAAAGCTTCAAAGGCAACCTGGCCAATTATATTCCCAGGAGGTTGCTTCACCATCTGCTAAGCAATAAAACTTCCAAACACTTGGTAAATATCGGTTTCAGGTTCTGTCTACACAACATCAAATAAAAAAAGAGATTCATAGTGCTCTAAACATTTTTGATTACCAAATAGGATACTGGCTTGAAATGTGATATAATTAATATATATCATATATAATTATCATCGAGATAAAAATGTACTGTTACTTTCATTACTTTCCCTCTGACAACAATGCTAGTAATTAAATATTAACCAAATTTGACAACTAATTATGCTATGTGACAAAAGTGTATTTATGAGGAGCCTCACTCTGAAGTTTCTACAGATAGAATAATTTCATTGTATATATACACTTCTTATGTAACAGATACAGTCCTGGACATTGTGATAGTGAAAAATAAGATAAACAAAATAAAGTCTGTTCTTTTACATTCTAACACAAACATAGTCTGTAAGCAAATGTGTAAAATATCAGGGCTAAGGGACTAAAAATAATAGAGAAACACGATTAGGAAAACTTTCTCTGAGGAGTTGACATTTTATCCGATATATGATTAAAGAGAAGGAGTGGTCAGGAAGGTGTCTAGAGAAAAGTCATCCCAAGCAAGAACAGTTGGGGCACAGGCTTCAAGTCAAGAGAAAGCAGGGAGGCTCAGTTGGCTCATGGTGGGAAAGGAAAGGGAGAGTGGTAGGAGATGCACTCCAAGGTCAGTGGGGAAATATGAGAGTCAGATCTGCAGGTGCTTGTGGATTTCATTCCCAGCATGAGGGGAACATCAGAGAACTTGAGTAGGAAGGTGATTTGATCTGATGTATGCTCTGAAAGGATCCCTTGGGCTGCTGAGTGGAAAAGAAAGCAATTGGTGTGGGTAATGGAGAAACAAATATGCCAGCTAGGAAAATTCTGGGTAGGTTGGGGACAGGTGCATAGGTGGTAGAAAAATAAATGATATGCAGCAGGATTCTGGCTGCTTTTTTGAGAGTTTTCTGCTAATAGATTGGATATCAGAGAAAGAAGAGATTATCTTCAAAATGACCAGGTCTCCACCTGGTGAATAGTTGTCAAATTACTAAAATCTTTTATCTACTTTTGTTGCTATATTTAGCAGCACAATGAAAGAATCATTTCCTTTCCTCCCTTTCCAGATTATTAGTGATGTGGGTTAGCAATACATGTAGAAAATTACTCAGTGATGTGGGTAACCAATATATTTAGAAATGAATCATTCATCAAGGTATTAAAATAACTATATGCCACTCAAAATTATCTTCCTGGTTGATTAAAGAAAAAAGCACTCTGATCTTCTATCTACTACTTAAAATTTTAAATGTTACCTTGGCATGAAAATTATCCCATGATGGTAATTGTATGGTATCCTTAGTCTAGATATAACATAAGTGAAATTGCATTTCTTTCCCCCTTTCTATTAAAAGAGCTAAAACAAGTATATTCCCATTGAAAAACACACCATCGATCTATCCCCATAACAGCCAATCTGTGCAAGTTAATTGCTTAGACCTGACAGTGCAGAGAACAGCATTAATAAATGGGGTGTACTGGGTTGTAGAAGGAACAGATGTGAGTTTTCTGCTCTACTGTACGATGAATTAATTCTCTATCTCTCCATTTATATACTGTGGTCACCATTGAAGACCTGTGCTTAAAGACTCTGTGGTAAAGCATTCTTCATATTGCTTCCACAATTTCACAAGTCTCCAATGACATTTAAAATTTCTCTTTAAGACATTGTCCTTTTGTACAGTGCTGGGAAGGGGTAGGGGTATTTTTACTTGAAATGCCACTAAAATACGATTTTTGTTTCTGGTGGCTCTAAACAACATGTTTTTACAGACCTACTGCCTGGAGAAACTACAATTGTACAATTACCTATAACTTTGTCTCCGTGAAAAATGTAGTTGAAATATATTCTGCGATAAATTTTGCCATTTTATTTTTCTTTCTGACTCAAAGGATGCATGTCTTTAAGCTCCTAGGGATGCAGCTTTAGTTAAGGGTTCAGAAGATTGATCCGTGAAAGAAATGCACATATTTAAATGCCACACAGAAATAAAAGTTTGTTTTTTGTTTTTTGTTTTGTCATGAATTTCATTATTTGGTGTCAAGTGTCATACAAACCTTATGGGTATTCACTGCTTCTCTGGGTATAGACCAAACATTTGTGGATTAAATCAGTCTGATACTCTATTACTAGACAGAAGCTAGAAAAATAGGAATATTGTTCCAGCTTCCACTACATTCACAGCATCATGGTAGGTGTGTATGTGCTACTAAAACTCACTCAATCATCACAATAAGATAGTAGAATGGTATGAAGCTCTGTTGTGGAAGCTTCTTGATTAAAATTCAGTTTCCTGGTCTGTAAAAGATAGAGATCAATTTACATAATTTACAAAGATATAAGGAGTTATGCCTCTAAATTGTTCAGCCCAGTTGTTGCATAAAAGCTGGCTCTGTTAGTTACATACAAGTATGAGTTAAAGAATTGGTAACAAATGAGAAGCAATTTGTTTTCTATGTAATGTGGCCCAGATTCTTTGACCAGAAGAGAAAAGTGTACAATTTATATTCAAGGTTATTTGCAAGCATCTACAACTCCGGTATTTGTTGAATGTTTACCTATAAACTGTACTAGAAATTTACATATGCTATCTCATTTAATTAAAGAACACTCTGTGACAAAGGTAATATTATTCCCATTATGGAGATGAAAAAATTGGAGACTAAAGATACTATGGAATACTCCATACACTGCCAAAATTCATAAACACAGGAATTGAAACCAGTTCAAATGTACTGCTCCTTTGGGGATTAGGAATTTAGGATTTGATTCTTTAACTAGCACATGACCAGATTTGAAGCTTTTTATGCATCATCACTCCACCACAGCACAAGAACATCTTTATTAAAAGTCATTTTTCACAGACTGTTGCCATATATAGAACCTCAAACCAGTAGCCTAGTTGTCAAGCCAAGATGAACTTTCTAAGATGGCCACTGGTCCTGTAAGAATTCAATATGAATCCTACATTTTCAGTTCTGCATGTTATGAAATAGCTTCTATGGAGAAGGAGAGAAGCTACTTTGGCTGGGCCAGAAAGACAGAAATTAATGTGGTCTCACAATCTCCTCATCATGCCATGGAGAAGCATCCCAGGACCAAAGCATCTCCTGGATGGGATTGAGTTTTGATCTAGTGGTGCCGGACCAGATTTAAACACTTACCTATTTGTAGAAATTGTTCAGAAAAACAACAGTCAATCACCTGGAGACTGGGACTTGCTGCAGTCCCCTTTATCAGTGGAGGAAAATGTATAGAATGTTTCAAAAACTCCAAAAATGACACTCGGATACAGCTGAGTGTGCATCACTTCTTATATCAGCTTACTTAAAGATGAGAATTTTTTCCCAATTTTTGTAACCATCAACCTCACAAAATGCAGTCGACTCTAAAATATCTAATATATCATACTTGGCTCATTGTTTGAGATTTTGTTTTTGTTTTTTTTTTTCTGTATCAACAAGTTTAGCATTTTGTAAATAAATATGTATACTTAAATAGTACTACATTAATCTTCACACAAATATTAGAAACTTCTAAAATTATTTCATCTTTCATTTTTTCTGGGATATGTCATTAGTGTTTCCCTCTAAAACCTCACAGAGTTTTGTTTTGTTTTGTTTGCTTGTTTGTTTTAGTACTGAAGATGGAACCCAGAAGCACTCTACCTCTTAGATACACCTCCAGCCCTTTTTACTTCTTTATTTTGAAACAGGGTCTTACTAAATTGCTGAGGATCTCCCTAAATTGGTGAGGCTGGTCTCTAACCTGCAATCATTTTGTCTCAGCATCCAAGTACTGGGATGACAGGTGTGTGCCACCGTTCCTGAATTATTGTTAATGTTCTTAAATCCAGAAACAAATAAAATTGTCTCTAGCACCAGACACATTGTAGTGTAGGAATCTTCCTCACAAACCCATGCCAAGACACCTCAATTATTTTATTATTACATTCAGATTTTCACTGATCTCTTGCCACATACTACTGAAGAAAAAGCATAGTAAAATACAATAAAATAAATTAGAGCTGTGGTGATAAAATTAGATCCTTCACAATAAGAGATAGCCAGTAAAATCCCTGGTATTTTTAAAACTCAAAGCAACTAATTTCAAGAGACAGGAAAGATGAACCAATATTTCAATGAAATGCACTTTGATCAAGATATGGGATGTTTGCTTAAAGGTTGACATTTCATGTAAAAAGGCAGCTAAAGCAACAAATTCATCAGCGAGCTTCACCTCAGAAAAATATGAAGCTGCAACAGCTGAGAAATCTTCTCATGTGGAAAATTCAAAATCACTACGCATGATAAAAGCCATAATGGAAATTTTGAGAGCATGTATGCTTTCAATAATCACAAAATAATAAGGACTTGCATTTGCATATATCCTTTATTTTCTTTTCAATTATCCTTCAAATGTGTTATCACAAAATCTCCACTCTTGTACAAGACTGACATCACAGTCACGCTCACATGCCACACTCCTTTTTATTTCTACATCTCTCTCATGCATCTTGTCATATTAAAAGTTCAGCAGTGCCAAGCCAGCCTTAGAGTGGAAAGGAAACAGGAAAGTAGTAATAGGATGATGATCTGGTTAAGAAGGAAGACTAGACTGTAAAACAGATTGTAGTTTGCCTTAGCTCTGTCACTTGCTAACTCTGTATTCTTGAACATTTTTTTAATCTCCTTAAGCCTATTTCTTTATCAGCAAAATGGAGATAATAACTCATAATTCCTGGAGATATTGTAAGTTTTAAGTGAGACTATACATATAAAGAATTTTTCATAAAGTCTTATGATTAAAGCCAGTTGTTTATTTTTGTGAAAGATATTATTGTATCTATTATGTGTTATTGGGAGAAGAAGATGAGCAAGAAGCAGGAGGAGGAAGAGAAGGAGGAAGACTGAAGAATATAACCAAATATTAAAATTATTGCATGTATACCAATAAGTATTAGTTCATAGCATTATACTTATTCTTTAAGGGAAGAAATAATTTAGTGTAACATTTAGGGAAAATATAAATAAGTTTAAAAGATTAAGTTCTCTTCTAAATTTATCTGTCATTGTTTGGGAAACTATAAAGCAACCACCTGAAAGTAATACATAACTATGTTAGTCAACTTTCCATCACTGTGACAAAATACCTGGGATAATCAACTTAAAAGGAGGACAACTTTGTTTTGGCTTATCATTTCAGTCCCTGGTTGCTTGACTGCATTGCCTTTGGGTCCCTGGCAAGACGAAACATGGCTGGGAACACATGGCAAAGGAAGATACTTATCTGGTTGCAGCCAGAAAGCAAAGAGAAAGGCAAGAGGGGCTGGAATCCCAATATTCCCTTCAGAGGCACACCCCCAATCATCTAACTTTCTTCCAGTAGGCCCCACCTTCTCAAGGTTCCACTAACTACCAATAGCAACACAGGCTAAGGAAAAAACCTTCAACATATGGACCTTTGAGGGACATTCAAGATCTAAATATACCAAAAACTTAATAAAACAATGGTAGTAAACAAACATTACTAAATATGCAAATCCATTGTGGTTTTTTGTCTTTTTTTTTGGCAGTACTGGAGACGGAACTCAGTTTGAACTTCATATATATATATATATATATGGATAAGTTAAGAGTCAATGGCCTGAGAAGGCATGGAATATGAAAAGCAAAGTAATCCACTTCCCTTCCAGAATCTGTAGAGGATCTCCAGATAAGTGCACCAGGTAAAGAATCCAGATGATTACATAGTAGCAGAAATGAAGGTAAGGGAGCACCATAGAAAATACGGTCAGAAAACAATAATAATGGATTCATTGTCTGTGCACTTCAGCACCAGCAGATAATCAGGGCTCCAGTTACCCAGCTGCATGTCATATAACACCAGGTCCAATGAAAAAAGGAACTACATGATTTTTTTTCTCAACTCAAGGTCATTTATACTATACATACCTCTCCCTATTCAGCAGACTTGACCTGCAGGAAAGAAGCAGAGAAAGAGGGTATCTTTAGTGTTTGAAACACTGAAAATTTTTGATCAGAAAATACTAAATTATATTATAAGGATCTATTTGAATTTTTACATCAGGCTAGCTTCAAACCAAATGAGACATTGAGCTCCTTTTTCTTACTAGTCATAGAGTGGGTGTTCACCAAGAAGTACAAGTCATTGACTAAATAAAGAAGCTACATTTTTGTTCATCAACATCCTTGTTTTAGTATAAATTAATGCTATTTTGAGGAATATACATAGACTCTTTTTCTTAAATATAAAAGCAGTACTCTGGTATGGAAATGTCTGCTAACTGTTCTGAAAACTTTATTTTTCCTGCTTGGACAGGCAGCTGGACTTTATCTACAAAAGTACTTTGCACACATATAAATAAGTCCTAGTTAAATGAATAAGAGTGACCTGAAAAATACCACTTTTTGGTTGATCAAATACAATTTTCCACAGCAGCTCCAAGGCAGCTCCAAGGCAGATGATATAACATGGGATGGTGGCACCCACGGTCCCTGAGTCATAATATGGAGCATCAACCCACTAAGTCTGACTGCCCTCATCAGATTGTAGCTTGTGTCAAAAAGCTCTTATTTTATTTAGTCACTGGAAATTTGAGATTATTTTTTACAGCAGTTAGTTTTATCTTAACCAAAATATACAGAAAGGGGGGTTGGAAGTGGATAAAGAAGATTAGAATAGGACTGATTGATTCAGAAAAGAAAAGGAGAGAGACTAAAATGAGAAAGAGTTTCTTAAAGTTTCATTAACACTGAGTTGGGCTCAATGGCACACACCTGTAATTCCAGTACTTGGGAGGCTGAGACAAAGGATTGAAGGTTTGAGGCCAGCCTCAGCAACTTAGCAAGGCCCTCATCAACTTAGTTAGACCCTGTTTCAAAATAATATAGGGATTTGGTTTTAGCTCAAAGGTAGAACACCCCTGGGTTCAATCCCCAGTGCAAAAAAAAAAGTTTTATAATAGTGGACTTATACTAGAAAGGCAGTTAATAATAAAAAATATATTGATTGAAAGTGACATAAACCTAAATCAAACTTGCTTAAACTAAAAACATTACACATTAAGTTAAAAAAAAATCTCCACACAGATAAAACCAAGGACTACTGTTACTCTGATGTGTGTATGTGTGTCTCTCTCTCTCTCTCTCTCTCTCTCTCTCTCTCTCTCTCTCTCTCTCTCTCTCTCTGTCAGCTTTTATTCTAAGTGGTGATCTCTTTCTATTTGTTTGCAAAGTTAACTAGCAATTCCAGGAAGCATCAAAAGGAATGTTGATTGATTTGATCTGCTCTTAAATTACTTCTTATGTTCAAACTGAGGGGGTGGTTCTGAATGGGCAGCCTGGGCCACATCCACCCACACCCCAAGTCCAGCAGACAGATAAGTTTCCAAAGGAAAAGCTTCAGAGCACACAAAAACCACAACTATCTACTGTAACAACTCAATAAAATTATGGATCAATGATAGATAGATTTTAAATAAACAGATAGATGATAGATAGACTTATGTATAGACATGATTCACATCATCCCCTGGTTTCTTTATGATAGTTTTCAGTTAATAGATTTCTTTACTGGACTGAAGTAGGTTTACATAACATTGCAATTGTGAGCATAATTAAGGAATTATATTTAGAACAATATATTTTTAGTCTCTGGAAATAATTGATTTGTCAGAGTTTGATTTGGGATGTACCCAAATCAAAACATATTAAAGAAGTCAGAAGTTCTCCATCGCAATATCCAAAAACTTGGTAACTAAAACCAACCATTTTATTGTCTCCCATGATGAGGTATGTTAACTGGGATCAGCTAGCTAGAATTTCTGTCTAGTGGAAGGTGAGCAGGGGTAGCAATTAACAAGGACATCAGTTGAGCTAGAATTTACAGTATGATTTAAGCAGTATATATGTTGACTAGTTGCTCTTCTAGAACTGTTGACCAGATTATCTATGTATGGCTTCCTATGTAACTCAGACTTCTAGCAGTGATGGTTTCCAAATGAAGTATGCCAATAGCCAATGGTTCAACATGGTGCAGACAAAAGCTGACAGTCTTCTTAAATGCTAGGCTAGAACTGTCAAAATGTCACTTTAACCACCTTCTATTTGTTAAGTTGTCACAGGATCAGCCCAAATTAAAGGAGAAGAAAAATAGATTCCAAGTAAACTACATAATGAGGGAAAAAGTGACAAAAGTTACCATTATTTTAAAACACCACTCAAACTTTCAAAACAGTGGTGTGGAAAATGGGAGTGAGCCTTTGTGAGCAATATGGCACTAGGATGCTCTCTGTTTCTGTCTGGTAGTGCTTGGAGCAGTCGTGTCATAAGAGAAGGGTTAATTCTGTGAATGGTCTGGAGCAGTTCCCATGGGGAGAAAGAGGACACAACTCTGGACTGCAGGGTCCTTGAATTATGTGATGGAAAAGAATTTCAGCACACACCAGTCAGATACATAGAAAAAGATTTATTTATTAATGTAGGAAATACACATTCAAGGGAGAATATTGGCCCTCTCTAAGTGAAAGAAGAGATTGGGAGTTCACAAATCTTTCATAAGAGACTTTCACCAGAGATAGGTAGGAGGAGGTTTGTGGGAATGACATCAGTCTGGTAGTCACAAGATGACTTGGGGTGTTTTGGTCATCTTTGGAGTCCTGATGGGGCCTCTACTATCTTTTCAATTGGTATCCTTTTTTTTTAATAAACTTTTATTGGTACATTGCAATTATACATTATGATTAAGTTCAGAGTGATAGAAACACACATGCACATAGCACCTGGTGCATTCCCCTCTGGATCTCACCCCACTCCTTCCTCCTTCCTGTGCATACTATTGACACTGGTATTGATAACTTCATATGTGAACTTAGAATTATTTGAACTATTTCCTTCATCAAGTCCCTCCCTTCCCCTCTTCTCCTCTCTCCCCAATTTTTTCCACTATTCTATTTGTATCCTTCCTCATTTATTTGAAGTTCCTTTTGTTTCTCAATTTCTCTCTAGCTTCCCTGTACAAGAGAAAACATATGACGCTTTACTCTCTGAGTCTGGCTAATCTCATTTAGTATTATATTTTCTAGTTCCATACATTTTCCTGCAAATGACATATTTTCATTCTTTTTTATGGCTGAGTAAAATTCTATTGTGTGAGCCGGGCGTGGTGGTGCACACTTGTAATTCCAGCATTTGGGAGACTGAGACCGGAGGATCTGGGTTTGTGGCCAGCCTCAGCTACTTAGTGAGGCACTCTGCAACTTAGTGAGAACCTGTTTCAAAATAAAGAATTTATTAGGGTTCCCACTTCTCCACACCCTCGCCAGCAGGTGTTGTTGTTCATGTTTTTTATGATTGCCATTCTGACTGGAATTAGGTGAAATCTTAGGGTAGTTTTGATTTGCATCTCCCTGATTGCCAATGATGTGGAACATTTCCTCATACATTTATTGGCCATTTGTATTTCTTCTTTTGTGAAGTGTCTATTTAGGTCCTTTGCCCATTTTTTGATTGGGTTATTTGCTCTCTTAGTTGAGATTTTCTTGAGTTCTTTGTATATCCTAGTTACTAAACCTCTATCTGAAGTGTAACTGGCAAAAATTTTCTCCCACTCTGT
>PVLC010028054.1:0-21338 GCA_004027655.1 Graphiurus murinus
AAAAACACTGTAATAGAAGAACTTATTAGTAGAATGGACAGAACTGAGGGAAGAATCTCTTGAGCTTAAGGCATGATTTGCCAAAACTGAAAAGCAAAGAGAAAAAAGACTGAAGAAGAAAAATCCAGAATCTCCAAGAACTGCGGGACAGTTATACAAAAAGCATGCATTAGTCAACTTTCTATCACTATAACAAAATACCTGAGATAATTAATTTACAAAGAAAAAATATTTAGGGCCGGGCATGGTGGTGGTCACCTATAATCCCAGTACTTGGGAGGCTGAGACAGGAGGATCACAGGTTCATAGCCAGCCTCAGCAACCACATGAGGCCCTCCTCAACTTAGTGAGATCCTGTTTCAAGATAAAAAAAATAAAATAGGTCTGGGGGTGTAGCTCAGAGGTAAAATGCCTCTGGGCTCAATCCCCAGTACCAAAAACAAAAAACAAACAAACAAAATTTATTTTGGCTCTGAGTTTTAAAGGTTCCAGCCCAAGATAGGCTGGACCTGCTGCTTAGGCCTCCAGCAGGTGCGCTGGGTCGCAAGAGCAGGGAGCATGGTGGAGCAAAAGGCTCACTTCCTGGCCAGGAGGCAGAAAAGGAAAAGAGGCCAGGGTCCTGCAGTCCTGTCAAGGGCACATTCCCAGTGGCCTGAGGACCTCCTGCTAGGCCCACCTCCCAGCAGCACCTTGAGGACCAAGCTCTCAACACACGGACCTTTCGGAGACCATCAGCTTTCAGATGACAGCAGCATAGCATATGCATGATGGGAATGCCAAAGGGGAAGAGAGAAAAGGAGATGTACTTGAAGCAATAATGGCTCTGAATTTCCCCCAAATTAATGTCAGACACCAAACCAGAGATCCAGGAGGCTCAGAGTACATCAAGCAGGATAAATAGAAGGAGGAGGGGCCTACACCATGACATATCACAAATAAGACAGAAAAATTTCACAGATAAAGAAAAATATCCTGAAAAAAGCTCCAGGGGAAAAATACCTGCCTTATATAAAAGCAAAGATAAGAATTACAACTTCTTAGAAACCATGTGAGAGGAAAACAAAATATTTAAAATGTTGACCAAACTAGATTTCTGTGCCCTGTCAAATTATCCTTCAAATTTGGAGAAATACTTGCTCAAAGACTTAATACCTGGTGGCTCATGCCTTCAAACCTGAGAGGCTTGAGATAGGAGGAGTGCGGGTTCAAAACCAGCTTCAGAGCTGGGCATGGTGATGCAGGCTTGTAATCCCAGTACTTGGGAGGCTGAGACAGGAGGATCCAGGTTCGTGGTCAGCCTCAGCTAGTTAGTGAGGCTTTCTGCAACTTAGTGAGACCCTGTTTCAAAATAAGGAATAAAAAATAGGGCTGGGGGTGCAGCTCAGAGGTTAAATGCCCCGGGGTTCAATCCCCCAGCACCACAAAAAAACAAAAACAAACAAACAAACAAACAAACAAAAAAACAGCCTCAGCAATTTAGGAAGACCCTCAGCAACTTAGCAAAACTCCGTTTCAAAATAAAAAATAAGCCAGGTGTGATGGCACACACCTGTAATCCAAGTACTTGGGAGGCTGAGGCTGAGACAGAAGGATCACAGGTTTAGGGCTAGCCTCAGCTATGTAGTGAGACCGTCAGCAATTTAGCAATCCCATTTCAAAATAGAAAATAACAAGGGTTGGGAGTGTAGCTTGGAGGTAGAATACCCTAGGTTCAATTCCCAGTACCAAAAGAAAAAAAAAAAAGAATGTAAAATATCACATTAATATTTTTAGATTATAAAATGGGCATGGTGATGCACTTCTGTAATCCCAGTACTTGGGAGGCTAGACAGGAGAATTGCAGGTTCAAGGACAGCCTCAGCAACCTAGTGAGACCCCGTTTCAAAATAAAATAGGCCTGGGGATATAGCCTGGAGGTAGAGTGCCCCTGGGTTCAATCTCCAGTACCACACACACACACACAAAAAAAAAATAGATTACAGTCATGCACTGCATACCAACCTTTTAGTCAATGAAGACCACATCTGGGTGTGTAGGCTGTACCATGTATGTTTGTATAAGTGCCCTCTGTGATGATCACACAACAATGAAATCGCCTAACAACACTTTTCTCAGAGTGCATCCCCGTCCTAAAGCAACATATAACTGTAATTATACATTGAGATGGTATTTTGGATACGTTGGGTTAATAAAACACATTGTGTATGTATTGGTTTGTTGGTTTGTTTGTTTTGTGATATTGGGAGTTGAACCCAGGGGCCTTCTACCTCCAAGCTACCCCTAGCCCTTTTTATTTTGTTCTGAAACAGGGTCTCACTAAGTTGATGAGAGTCTCACTACTTGCTAAGGCTGTCCTTGAACCGAGATCCTCCTGTCTCAGCCGCCCAAGTACTGGGATTATAGGCAAGTGCCATCATATCCAGCTAAAATACATATTTAATATTAATTTCACCGATTTATTTTTCATTCTTTAATGTGGCTACTAGAGGTGTTCAAGTTACCTATAGGGTTTGCATTTGTGTCTTACATTGTATTGTACTGAATGGTTCAGATCCAGAGGCACCTTGCACATAATAAGCTGTTAATAAATACTTATCAAATTATTATAAGCCAACATTAGCATTTTAACTTAAAACTGCCCTACCTTATAACATGATTCAAAAAATGATTAATAATCATGGCTGTAAAGCACATAATTTTAAAACTGTAAAATCATCATTAACTACCAAAATGTCGCCCTTCAGAGGAGACTCACTTCTGCTTTTAGATCATTATTAGCCTGTATCCAGACCTCTTTCTGCAAACATTTTGACAGCTGAGTCAAAATGGTGTGTGTGAATCTGGGAAATTCTGCAGTTTCCTTTTTTTAATCCTAAGGTGCTAGACAGAGCAACAAAACATTGATAAGAATGAGGATATTGGAATGGCTTAATTAATAAGTTTGATATCATGAGCATAATGCCTCATTAGCATTGCAGAGGCTGGGCATCAGGAGATTGGAGAGAGAAAGAAAAACAAAGAAAAGAGGAAGAGAGGGAGGAAGGGAAGGAAGGAAGGAAAAAGAAAAGAATGTGTGTGGGGGGGGTACTGTGGATTGAATTCTGGGGCAGTCTACCTTTAAGCTACACCCCCAACCCTATTTTGGGGGGGTACTAGGAATTGAACCCAAGGGCATTCTATCTCCAACCTACACCCCCAGCCCTATTTTCTTTTTATTTTGAAACAGGGTCTCACTAGGTTAATGAGAGTATCACTACTTGCTGAGGTTGTCCTTGAACCTGTGATCCTCCTGTCTCAGCTTCCCAAGTACTGGGATTATAGGCGTGTGCCACCATGCCTGGCTGAAAACAGTTTCTTGAGCAATAAATTCAGTATTTTGAGGCCTAAGGGTTGTCCATCCTTTAGTCATGACCCCCAGCACTGAGGTCTAGAGGAGAAGCACAGCGACTCGAATTTTTGAATGCTGAGCATGTTGGAGTCAAAACCTTGAGAGGAGCCGGGCCCTCTGAGTGCTCTGCGTTCGGGGTGCAAGCCAGGCTGCAGATGGGCTCATCCCCAAAAGTCGACCCTTCCAGGAAATTCCTGTGGGACCTCCTGCGGACAGGGCAGGTGAGGCCGGCTCCCCGGAACACCACCAGAACGCTGTGTAGACATCACAGACCATGCAGCCTGGGAGAACACCTTGTTTACTAAAGACCCCTTTGGGCCCAAGATTCCAGGTTATTCTTCCTCTGCCAAGCCACTGCTGCCACCGTGTCAGGTCCACTTACCAGTGCTATTTGTAGGAGTGACCCAACGACGGCACATCTTTCCTGTTGGCACTGGAAGCCTGTCACCCCGAAATCCCATTCCCTTCCCCCAAAGGCGCCACGTGCCTTGGGGTAGCTAGGTGTCTCTGGGCCTCACTTCTCTCATCATAGGAAGCAGGAGATACTTCTACCTCACAGGAGAGGATGTGGGAAGAGACACAAGCACACAACCTCACACATATGATGCCTGTGCAGAGAAGGCTCCCGGTGCACAAGAACCGCCATGTTAGGGCCACAGTGACGCCCAGCCTCTTCAACACCAGGGACGGGTGAGAGTCCATCAATGAATGAACAAAGCTAACTGGCCCTTGGGAGACAGCTGGCCACAAGCACATTCTAGAAAGAGCTGCGAAGTCATTGTCTCAGCTGGGGTCTGGCACACTCCCACGTGACGAGCGCTGAGCGGAGGAGCAGCAGCGGGACCCTCGGCCTGACGTGACGAGGACACTCACCGGGTCACCATGGCCGCTCAGGAGAGGAGCAGAGGGAGCGGGAGGCCCCTGCAGCCCAGGCTCTCGCTCCTCCACCCTCTGGTCTCCTGCCAGCCAACCCCCACCCCGGAAGCCAGAGGGCAGAGGGGGCCTGGTGACAGGACCCATGGGGTCAGCCTCTGGCCACCGAGCCAGGCGGAACTGTGGCTCCAGAGGGGGAAGCAGAAAGGTCCAGGGCAGTAATTACGTGGAAGCAGAAAAGGTTTCAAATTAGATTCGGTGAGAACTTGACAGGCCATCAAAGCCTTTTGAAAACACTCATTATAATCATGGGTGGAAACTCGATGCAGACCCACCCCGGCGGGAGCACCAGGCCCAAGGAGCCAGCCCAATGCTCACCTGCAGTGGGAAGCCGAGGAGGTGACACTCTTCCGGCATTTCTCAATGTTCCAGTGGCCTGTCGTGAATTTAATCGTGTCTGAATTTAATAGTGTCTGTTTGCTAACAGTCTGAGTTAAACTTGAGGCACAGGGAAGTGTGCCTCTGACTGAAGGTCAGAAACTCTCCACAGACAAAGGCTTTTGTCTAGCACAAGACATGGAGGCTGCGGGGGAAGCTCAGGGCTGTGGGCACCAGCCCCGCTGCCAGGCACCCACCCGGGCCGTCCACAGAGTCAGTCTGTGCCCCTGTGCTCCTGACGGCCTGGCCCCTTCTCCTGCCCAAACCTCAGCTCATGCCAGCCTCTTAGCCACTCCCTGGGCAGGGCACTCCTCGGTAGGCAGGTCCCTTTGTAAGAAGTGGGGTAGCTGGTGACAAATCTAGACATGAACAAAGAAAGGGACAAAAGCAGAAGAGCCAGAGAACTGGCTTTGGCCAGCCTGGCCCTCACTTGACCTCAACTAAGTAGCCAACTAACTCTTTTTCTTATCTATTTTCCCACTTAGTTGTTTTGTTTTTGCTTTTAAAAAATGCAAAAGTCTCCCATATTTACCACCCCAGATAACAGTTTTGTTTTGTTTGGGGTTTGGGGGTGTGTGTTTGTGTGGTGGTATGCCCAGGCTGGCCTTAAACTAGAGATCCTCCTGCCTCAGCCTCCCAAGTACTGGGATTACAGGTATGTACCACCATGCCCAGCTCAGATAATAGCTTTTAACCTTTAGCTGAAGCTCTCCCCCACCCACACACCCACACCCCCCACATTAAAACACCAATGCCCAGGCTCAACCCCAGAGATTCTGATTTAATTGGCCCAGGATGGTGCCAGATATCAATTGTTTTAATTGCACCAAAATACATGTAATGTGAAAATTTAACTTTCAAAACATGTATTGAGCTTGGCATGGTAGTACATGCCTATGATTCCAGTACTTGGAAAGCTGAGATAGGAAGATTTCAGGTTCATGGCCAGCCTCAAAACTTAGGCCCTCTGCAATTTAGTGTAAGACCCTATTTAAAAATTAAAAAGTAAAATAGGGCTGCTCGTATAGCTCAGAGGTAGAATGCCCCTGGGTTCCATCCCCAGTAACACACACACACACACACACACACACACACACACACACACACACACACACAGTCAAAACACTTAATAAGAACCTACTGTATGTCAGACACTGTGCTGGAGATGCCAGAGCACCCCAAACCAGCACAGTGTCTGCCTTGTAAGGATGAAGGCCGTAAGTGAGCAGTTTCCATGGTGTGGGAGGGGCAGAACAAAGGACATGCAAGACTCTAAGTTTTGTGCTGTTCCATCTGTGCACGTGTTTACTGAGCACACACTATACACCAAGCACGAGCCAGAGCGATAGGGTACAGGCACCAACAAAATGTCGGCCTGGCCCTAACAGACCTTATGCCTGGACAGTGTACCTGCAGTTGTATCTTTAATTCTTGCCTTGTGTAGGATATTTTTGTTTTGCAAAATACCACATCCACCTGTGTTAGCTCAATTTACATAACACCTGGGGGAAATAAGCAGAACAGAGGTTACCTGTCCTGCTTTTTGAATGGAGTCACTCAGGCCCCACACAGTTAAAACTCTTTGCCCAAAGTCAGCGTTTGATGATCTCAGGCTGTCGGGCCGCCTGGGCCACGCCCACTGCGTCCTGGAGACGCGCTCCTGCCGGCTTTGCTCTGTCGCACAGGAGGGTCTCCACGGGCTTCTGGCTGTCATTGCTCTGAAGCACAGACCTGGCCTTGCTCCATCTCTCAGAGGACAGATGTCCTTGGACACACGCAGGCCCCTCAGCAGACCTGGGAGCCTCTCTGGAACATATTCGAAGACTTGATAAAACATTCTGCCGGGCTGTCGGCTTCTTCCATTGCATTACCTGGGTATTGAGAATTCCCATCGGTAGCAAATCTCTTGGCCTAAATGATTATTAACAAAATGAAGGGTGGAGGGGAGCAGGGGGAAAGAAAGAGAAACGGCTGGTGGGTGGGCCACGCTGTCCGGCGCTCTTGACCAGTGTTTCAATGCTTTCTCCTTTCCACGTGTCCCTGCCCCCTCCGGCCACTCCCAGTCCCTTGGGTCTGGTGACAAAGGGAGCACCATGTGGGAGGCAGTGAGATGTGATTGGGCCGAGGCGAGAGTGGTCAGGAGTAGCTCTAATAAACAGTGCTCCCAAGTCCAGCTCATTTGGCCCCTGCCCAACAGATGTCACGGGGCTCTCAGTTACGGGTCCCTCCCACTTGTGGCTGGGAGTGGGAAGGGTGACTCTGGGCTGCCCACCAACACCCCCTCTGATTGGCCAGCCAAGAGGAGGCGAGTCGCGAGGTTTATGACGCCACTTGACAGGTCCCCTCCCACAGAACCGAGAAGAGACACAATCTGCTAGAAGTGACTTTTCAAATTATCTGCAGAAAACATTAGTGGATTTTTTTTTTTTCCCATCTGCATGCCTCCGGGCCTTATTGAGTCATAAAAAGTAAATGATTTCCCTGAACGCTTTGACAAACCTGATAGGACCAAGCCGCTTTCTAGCTGATTGATTTGCCATTATGCCTCAGAGTATCTCTGCGCACAAAGGCTCCCTGGCAGAGAGTGCTGGAGAGAGAGCCTCGGCCCTCGTGGGAGGAAGCCCCGGCCGGCCGGGGAGACCAGCAAGGGACCCGCCGGGTTTGGGGTGACAGAGGCTTCCCTGAGGAGGTGGCTTTGGAGACAGTCCTGAAAGGGAGGCGGCAGGCACCTGCTCCCAGGGAAGGTGGGAGGAGGTTTATAAAACAGAAGAAGTGAAAACAAGCAATTTGCTCCCGCCTGCTCTAGGCCAAGGTCAACAGAGCACAGAAAACACAACCAAGAGCTAAAAACAAGACGCTGACTGCTCCGGGCGGCAGCTCAGCCTCTGGACATGGACTGGCACCTCGGTGGAGAGGCCTTGGCCAGTGACCTCGAGGCCGGTGTCACCCCGATCCGGAGTTGGCCTGATTGAGAAGGAAGGGCACCTCCATCCTTGCTCAGCTCCTCGCCTTTCCCGGCAGCTCTCTGGTCCTGAGAGAGGCGTGCCCCGTGCCGGCTTCCGGAGCTGCCCAGTGCGAAGTGCCCCACCTGCACAGGAAGAGGACGAGGCACCAAGTGGTGCGCGTCAAGTCTGCGCTTTCCTATTCTGGCCACAGTCACTGTTCTGACCTTTCCCAAGGGTAAAGGAAAGGGCAGCGCCCTCTGAGTGGCACTTTGGTCCCCCAGGACTGGGGGGCTTCCTGAGCACGGCCTGGCCCATCCCAGAGCCACTCACCCATGGGGGTTTGGCATGAAGACAGGTGGGGCCTTAAAGGGCCTTCCTTCCCCTCCTTCCCTTGCAGGGGGGGCGGGGTGCGGCTACTGATACCGCTGATTTATTGAAGCTTCTATTGAAGCTTCAGGAAGAGTCCATGGAGCAAGGCCTCACACACAGCCAAGGAGCTGAGGACAGAGGTGCCATAGCCACATGGCCAGACCCTCCCTGTGCAGAGCCTGTGCCGAGCACCAAAGAGAAAAATAAAATATCACCGGCCTGTCATGAAAAAGCAGAAATGGGTTAAGGGTGTGGCTCAGCGTGGTACAGCACTTGCCTAATAGACACCAGGCCCTGGGTTCAATCCCCAGCATTGCAAAAAAAAAGAAGAAAAGAAAAAGCATTAACCAGTGTGACATGTTGTGCATAGACTAAAGACAAATGCTTAGGAGTCAGGGCCTAAGGAGCAACTGGGACCGATGAGGTTCGTCAGGAAGCTTCCCTGGAGATGACATTCATGACAGCTGTAAGAAAGACCTAGACATGGTCAGATAGAAGGGCAGGAAAATGGCATGCAAAATAGATGTGCAAAAACAACAGACAAAAGAAAGCTCAAGCAAAGGCCCTGGAATTCCCAGTGCTATCTGACACCTTGCCTGGACACTCTCTTTAGGAGCCAGATGATAATAGACCAGCTGGTGGAAGGGGGCCTCAGATGAGACTATCAATAAGTCTGGTTATTCCACATGCTATAGTGTACGCCTCTAATTCCAGTGGTTGGGATCCCAGCATTCGGGAGGTGAGACTGGAGGATCCGAGTTCAAGGCCAGCCTCAGCTACCTAGTGAGGCACTCCGCAACTTAGTGAGACCCTGTTTCAAAATAAAGAATTAAAAAACAGGGCTGGGAGTGTAGCTCGGAGGTAGAATGCCCCTGAGTTCAATCCCCAGTACCACAAAAAAAAAAAAAGAAAAATAATAATAATAATAATAATAATAATAATAATAATAATAATAATTCCAGTGGTTGGGAGGCTGAAACAGCAGGATTATAGGTTCGAGGCCAGCCTCAGCAACTTACTGAGAACCTCAGCAACTTAGTGAGACCCTGTTTCAAAATAAAAAAATAAAAAAAGGTTGAGGGCATAGCCCAGAGGTAGAATGGCCCCTGAGTTCAATCACTAGTACCAAAATAAAATAATAGTAATAGTAATGTTAACAACCCCGGTCGTAGAGCTGGGAACGAAGCCCAGTGGCAGAGCGCGTGCCTGGCGTGTTTGAGGCCCTGGGTTCAATCTCCAGCATCGCAAAAAAAAAAAAAAAAGAACCCAATTATAAAGGGAGAAACGTACAGAACTGAGGTGTGCAGCAGCCCTTTCTCTGGGCAAAGGAGAATCTAGGAAAAGAAAGCACCCTGTGGCAACCATGTCCCAGATTGTCCCAGTGAAGCTTGCCTTTCTAAGACACATCTCGTCCTGTTTACTCCTGTGCTCAAAGACCCCAGCAGTCCCACATTCCCAAACGGCATCTCGTCCAAACTGTCTAACACAGTCCACACCTCACAGCTCCCCGGCCCAGGCCAAAACAGTGTTAAAAATCTGAAACAAACACCCACCGCATTTCCTCCAGCCACATGTAGGAGGGAGCTTTGCCCCCGCTGTGTTCTGTTCACATCTCTGTTGGCCATCAGGGCCTCTGTCTAAAAGGTCTTGACACCCCTCCACGTCCCCTGCCAAAGTCCCTCCCGTCCCTTAAGGACCATCAGCGACCTCCTCCTCTTAAAAATCCTTCCCCTAGGTCTGCTCGGCCAATCTCTTTTCCCCTTTGCATTTCCATAGTAGCACCAGGCACATCTGCTAGCTGTATCATGAGCGAGGCTGTCGCCCACATCAGGGGACGGGGTCTCAGCAGCGAGCCCAGATTTTCTGCCCTGTGCTCCCTACAATACCCCACACAAAGCCTTGCACTCGTAACTGCGCCACAAATGTCTGCGGAATGGGATGGAGCTGGCCAGAGCAGCTCTTCGCTCTTCTTCCACCAGGTAGTAAAGAACGCAGGAGACGTCTGCCTGGCCTCCACCCCCGGCCTCCTCCTGCTCCATCTCCAGCTCCCCAAGGGCAGGCCTTGTCTTGGAGCTTGGGCCCTTGTCCCGTGTCTTGTAACCTCTTAGTGTTGGTACCCTCCACCCCGTGACTGAGATCATGAATATTTTGTAGATGAACTTATGAGCTTTCTTTTCCATATTTAGGCACAAAATGAGCTGATGAATTCAGGCTTGTACCTGGTGCTGCTGCTTCACCTCTATGAACAGCGATTTGCGGAACTCATGAGACTCAACTATGGCCGGGCCTCCAGGGAGAGGGTAAGCCTGGCCCTGACCCAGCGCCGTCTGCCACGGCCCCCAAAGCCCTGCAGTGTTGTTTATGAGATGTGCATCTGTTCAGGTCCTCACGGTCACTTGGTAGGATATGGGACTCTCGTTGTTAGGGCTAAGATTTAGCAGCTGTTAAGTGTATATACAGGGACCCTCTGGCTGAAAAGTGATAATCACATAATTGCTCAGTATTAAGCACGAGTAGTAATTAAATGGTCATTGATGGTCATATAAGTGAGTGAGTCTCTAGGGGTATTTGCCCCCAAAATTGAGGCCTGCCAGGATTTGGGGGCTGGGCTTGAAAAAGTGGGTGTGAAAAAGTGGGACCTTTCCCACAAGAGAGCTGATCATCAATCAAACCATAAGATGGGTCCCTCTTCCAGTTTTGTTTTGGATCCCAGGGTACGTTTTGCGTGCGTGTGTGTGTGTGTGTGTGTGTGTGTGTGTGTGTGTGTGTGTAGGTGAGTGCACGTGCCTGTGTATTATGTGTGTACCTGCTGAAGGAGAAAGGGTGTTAAGTAATAAAGGTGCTGATGGTGCCCCTATTAGAGAAATTGCAAGGAATGGTTATCTGTGACTGCCCTTCCTTTAACAAGAGGCCCAGCCAGTGGCACGCATCTGTAGTCCCAGTACTTGGGAGGCCAAGACATGAGGATTGCAGGTTCAAGGCCTGCCTCCTCAACTTAGTGAGATCCTCAGCAATGTTAGTGAGACCTTGTTTCAAAATTAAAAAAAAAAAATTAAAAGGGCTGGGGGTGTAGCTCAGAGGCAGAATGCCCCTGGGTCGGATCCCCAGTACCAAAACAACAACAAACAAACAAGCAGCCCAGGCCCTCTGGGAGGCCGCATGGTATGCAGGGACAGGCCCTGGCTTGGTCTTAGCAAAGCCAACCACAGGCTGACTCTGAAGTGCTCCAGCGCACTTGGTCATTGTCAAGTCAGCACCTTGAGCCCCAAGACCTCCCTCTTCATCAGATGGCTTGCTGAGGCCAGGCCAAGCAAGCGTGTTTGCTCTTAGTGTTTGGGACCCCCAGGACACCCCTGGAAGCTTGGGTCTCGACGTCTGCTCAAGTCAGAGGCCATGACTAGAAGATGAACCAGTATGGCAATGGACAAGACGGATGGTGCCGTGCAACAGCTTTAGTGACCCGCCTTTAGTGTTGCCATGCAACAGCTTTAGTGACCCGCCTTTAGTGTTGCCGTGCAACAGCTTTAGTGACCCGCCATCCGCCCTGTGTACCTCTCTTTCTCCTCCTCGCTTTCATTTTTCTCCTTCACTTCCTCTCTGCCTCTCCTGCCCCTCCTCTTCCTGTCTCAAGTGGACAGGGGATGTCTGCCAGCACCAGCCACAGCCTGGAGGTTGAGACCCAGTAATTCTGGGTGTTCCTTACACTTCCCCGGCCCTGCACGACTGTGGGCTGTTGTCATCTGTTGAAGCAACCTCTATTTAAAAGACCAGATTCAAACCATTAGTCATAAGAAGTCTAGGTTCGTTCCTACTTCTCTCTGGCTCAGAGTCCCCCCTCAGACCCTGAGCTCTCAATTAAGAAAGCAGGCTGGGTCTCTGCCAACATAGCTGCTTGGGAATCTCACCCTCCCTTTGACCCAGGCCTGTCCTTCCTTAACTCTTCCATGGTTTTAATGGTGACATAAATTCCTCAGAGAAATACATTTTTTTAAAGGAAAGTACAGGAAGCAGGAAATGATCCTTTAACATTTCTGCAGCCTTGTTTTCATGATTCCACATCTTTTTAATGAACTTTTGATTGCACACTGAACTTCAAAGCACCCAGCGTTGATGTAGGTCACAAATGGCCCCAGCATCAGTGAGCTAAGGTGACCAACACCAGCCCCCAGGACTACGAAGCAAACATGAGAAGATGAACATTCAACCCAGAGGGTGAAAATCATGGCCCTGGAGCACTGGCTCTAAGGAACCTTCTGGTAAAGCTGTTCTGGAGAAAGTATAAGTCACACCTGGAGCAAGCTGGGAACCGGAGTGGAAAGAAGCAGAAAGAGGCAGGCTGTGCCGTTCTATCCTCCAGCTCACCTTTGAGAAACCCTGAACTAGATCCCACCCACTTTATCCATCAACAATAACTGGAACAAATAGTTAAAAGGCAGCCACAAGCTAGGCATGGTGGTACACACCTGTAATCACAGTACTTGGGAGGCTGAGACAGAAGGATCGCAGGTTCAAGAACAACCTCAGCAACTTAGTGAGACCCTGTTTCAAATTTTTAAAATTAATTAATTAGTTAATTAATTAAAAGGGTTGGGGGTGTAGCTCAGAAGTAGAATGCCTGTGGGTTCAATCTCCAGTGCCAAAAAAATTCATGGTTTTCTGGACTTGTGTCCCTGGTGTTCATCTATAGAAGATACTCAGAATCTAAGGGTAAGATTTAGCAAAATGGAAGCACTATGTTGAGAGAGAAACCCTCTTTCCTGCTCCTTTACCTAAAGAACTGGAGAAGCCATTGGGCTTCTTGGTTGCATCACATTAAGAGACACAGTGATGAATGCCTGTTAGTGGTGGTGATCATTCATTTCTTCACTCTGACCGGCGCTGTCCTGCACCAGGGGCTAAGACGGGGATGGGGAATGTGGCCACCAGCTTTGACGCCATGATGTCCCTTTCTTTGAAGAGCTTATGATCAAGTTGGGAGATGAGACATATATTTATAAAGCCAGGAAATAACTGGAAAGTGGACCGGCAGGTCCTATAGGCTGTGAAATCAATAGCATCTTCCCTGGCTGGGGCTTCCTGGGCTTCCAATGATCCAGTAACAGGCAGTCTGTCTCCTGGATGAGGTTGTAAGCTATTTGAAGGCAAAGCCAGAACTTCTACACCTGTGTCTCCTGATACTAGTTGACGGCTGACCAGATCCCAGACCCTGTGGATCCCAGGAACATTGGATCCCAGCAAATGGCTGCAGAATAAGGAAGTGGTGTGCTTGAGCAACGGGGCACGGAGCCTTGTATCTTTTGTGTCCCACAGCTCCCCGGTGCCTAGAAGTGTCTGGTGCATAATAGGTGCTCAGTAATTTTTTTTTTTTTTTTTGAGGCTGAGTCCAGGGAGGGTTCTACCTCCAAGCTACACCCCTGGCCCTTTTTATTCTTCATTTCGAAACAGGTTCTCACTAAGTTGCCAAGGTTGGTCTTGAACCTGAGATCCTCCTATCTCAGCGTCCCAAGTACTGGGATTACATGTGTGTACCACTGTGCCTGGCTGCTCAATAACTTTCTGATGCACGATGAATCAGAACCTATTTCTTCCAGGAGGCAATTCTTGAGTTATGTGTTAAAGAAAGCAATAATACAAGCTGGCCGTGGTGGTGCACACTTGAAATCCCAGTACTTGGGAGGCTGAGACAGGAGGATCAAAGGCTCAAGGCCAGCCTCAGCAACTAAGTAATGCCCTCTGCAACTTAGTGAGACCCTGTTTCAAAATAAAAAACAGGAGCATCAGGTGCTATGTGCATGTATGTCATTGTCAACATGATTTACATTATGATATGAGACCATAATGCACCAATAAAAGCACATTTTAAAAAATTCGAAAATAAAAAATAAATAGGGCTGGGGGTGTAGCTCAGAGACAGAATGCCCCTGGGTTCAATCCCCAGTATCTCAAGAAAAAAGAAAAAAGAAAGCAATAATACAGATTTCTGGAGAAAACACACCAAATTCAAGGTGTGCATTTGCATTTATTCTGACACTTACTATGTGCCCAGTTCTAAATTAGATCCTGGGAGCACGGAGATGATTAAGACACTCCTTGCCTAGAGGGGACTCGGCGCCTAAAGAGAGAACACACGTGTCGTAACCAAGGGCACCCAGACTGTGCACGTGTCACGACAGAAGACTGGGCCGACGAGGCGGGCGGCGGATCAGAGTTAGGGAGACCGAGGCTGCCATCCCACTCCCCCCTCCACCTCTTCTCCAGGACACCGGCCAGGACTTGGGTGGCCTTGCTTTTAACCCTTCGGGTTCAGGTGGTGCCCTTGTGTCCTCACTGCTCTGGGAGCCTGGTGGCGACACCGCGTCCATGATCCCTCTTGTCCGCTGATGGATGGAGCTGATGTTTAGAATGAGTCTTGGAGAGCATGGCAGATGGATGAGCGTGGGGGAGGGCATTCCACGAACATGGAAATGCAAAGACCTGCAGGTCTGGAGATGCGTGGGGGCCGCAGGAAGTGACCCGAGGGGTAGGTGTAGGCGGGAGCCCAGCAAGAAGGGTTTGGGTGTAGCTCGGGCACTGACAGACCAGGAGATTTGGGGGTTTGAATGAAGACTCGGAGCCACACAGAGGGTGGGCTGGTTGGAGAGGGAAGAAACCAGGTGACAGCTGCAGAGGCACAGGGCGACTAGGGGGCCCATGTCGGGAGCATGGGAGTGGAGAGGACAGGTGTGGGCAGGTGTGGGGAGAGGGAGGGCTCGAGGCAGCGCTGGGGTTACTCTCTGCAAGTGCCCAGCAGGAAGCGGGCCTTCCCCCCTTTAGGTGCCCATAGCAGGAGCATCACCAGAGAACACAGGTCCCAGCAGCCCCACGGGACCTCGCCCGGCCCACCCTTTAGTCCAATGGGGACATAGGCGGGCCTGGGAGGCGAACCCAAGCGGACTTGCCCTCCTGGACACCCACATGGCGTCCCCCGTGATTCAGGGCCTGCTTCCCCAGGGCCCCTGTCCTGAGCATCCACCTAGCCTTAGGCCTTGTCTCTGATATTCAACCTCCTTTGACTTCCGCCCCAGGCGTGCTGCTCCTGGTGGCAATGCCAGGCTGTGTGGCGGGCAGGGGAGCGAGGTGGCTGGGGGCAGGGAGGATCTAGAAGTCACCCGTTCCCGTGTGAGGCTGGATGGACCGTGCCTAGGGCCCCTCCCCACTCACACGACTTCTATAGAACTAAGAGGCCTCGAGAGATCACATCTACCCAAAACATGGATTTGGCCCCCAGTTTAGAAAAACTTCCCTGCTCACCAGAATGAAGTTTCCTGGTGGAGTGTGAAGGCTGGTTAGATAGACACGGTCACCTGGCCAAGACAGCCCAGAGAGAACAGAGGCAGAGGTTAACACTGCCCTGATGGATAATTTACAAGGTAACCAGGACCTGTTACCCTAGATGAAATTCCATCCTTCTCCATCACCACGCCCCCGCCGCCACAGGCACAGAAGGGACCAGAGCTGCCTCCACACTGGCCAGGCAGTGGCCCAGTGACAGTGTCCAGCACCCCTTGTTTTGTCCCCAGCCTGTCACAAAGCCCCTCTTTTTCCTGGGGGAAGAGCACCAGCCCTTCTGCAGCAGAGCCCACATCTTTGCAGCCTGGCACAATGGGCTCCCACGGAGTACACAGTGTTTCTTATTGTGGCATAAAATGCCATAAAGTCAGAACAAAGAGAGGGCCCAGGGCCTTGATGGGTCTGCTGCTTCCTGCAAGCAGAGAATGCAACCGATTGTTTAAAAGCCAGTGGTGAGGCAAGTGGCCAATTAGCGCAGCCTTCGCCCCCACGCCTGCAGAGGCTGTTCGGACCATCAGAAAGGGATGCTGCTATTCAGATCAATTGCTGAAAGGAAGCCAGTCTGTTCACACTGCCAAATTTAGAAGCCCCAAAACGGCAAAGGTGACCCGGGCGATCACTGCGGCCGTCCTTGGGACGAGCTGAACCCTGTCCATGCTGGGTCTGAACACTGCCCTCTGCCCCTCGGCCGGTTCCCTGCCCCTTTAAGGTGATGTCAAGGGTTCCTATAATATCCCTGAGACTAGGGAATTATGCATCTGTTCACAATTGCATTGGAAAAACAATTCATTTCTCATTGTCTTCTTTCTCATAGTTATCAAGAAATTACCCACAACCCAGACCGGAAGAAAATGAAAGTAGGTTTGGGGGTCAGTCCTGCCATTTTGAGGGTGTTTGCTAAATGACTCTCTTTCTGTTTCTGTGTTGAACTTAATACTATGGAAGGAAATCATGACCACCACCCAGAGGCAAAAATAACCCCACAAAGCTTGGGAAACTCTAGCTGCAGCTAACAATCCGGAAGGCAGGTCCAAGGACTCTGGATGCAGAGCAGATAAGAATTTTAATTCATCCTGCAAGCAAGGGAAAGGGTCAGCAAAGGGGCAGAGGGTATCAGTGGGTGCAAGATAAGGTTTGTTGTTGTTGTGGGTTTTTTTTTTTTTCTTGCTGAGATTCTCCAGCATCCAGCACTTGGTGAGCTTTGAGGGGTTTTTGGGATTTTTGTTGTTGTTTGTTTTTTGTTTTTTTGTTTTTCCCTACCAGTATCCTGTCTGGGGTTTTTCTTTCCAAACCCTGAAAAGGGTCTGTTTGACCATCACCAAAAGGAACCCCATTCAGGACAAGCAAATGGCTTGGCTGGATTCTCTCATTCCTGAGCCCAGTCAAGTGGGTCTGCTGGGTGCAGAGGTGGAACAAAGCAAACATCTCTTCCAAAAGGTCCCTCAAAGAAGGCAGGACAGCTGTCTTCCAGCACCTTCCAGAAAAGGCTCCTCCCTGTTCTTTAGTCCTTAGAGACTCAGACTGGAGAAAAGGTGCTTAATTAAAGCAGGAGGGCTCAAAGTCAGACTCGGGAGGAACTTCTCCATCAGCAAGGAGAATAAACACTGCAATGAATTACGGGGGAATGTGACAACTGGATCCCTACAGGGGACCCTGCCCTGAAAGGTTTGAACAGCGGTTCCCAGGCAGACTTGGCCGCCAGAATCACCGGGGAACTTACCCAAAACACAAATCCCTAGGCCCTCCCAGAAATTCTGCCTCAGGCGATGGGGTGGGGCCCTGGAATGCCTCTTTCACACTCGGGCCACGTTGATTTTGCTGCACCCGGTGGTGAGGATGCTTTGGGGGAAACCCCAAAAGACCTGCTCAGAAGAGATGCTGAACCAGCCCAGAGCTCCCCAGGGCGGGGCCAGCTGCGACCCCGAGAAGTCAGTTTATTATTCAGGGCACGCGGTCCTGGGAAGCCGCGCGGACGGTTTGCAGAGACGGGGGAGGGCCCTTCCTTCCGCTCACAAAAGGAGTCCGTGGGGCCCGAGGCCCGGAGCCACCGCGGGGTGCAGCCGAACCCGCTGGGGACCCTTGTGCTTGCGAGGCCCCGGGGGGCGCTCCGGGCGGCCACCCGCAGACCCCGGCCCCGCCGCCTGTGCGGCCGCCGGAGGGAGGACTGCGGTGCGGTCTTGGAAGGACCTTTGTGTCGCCGCCACGCACCACCTCCCGGGAAAGCGCCTCGGCCGATCGCCTGGCGGGTCCTCAGCGTGGCCTGGCCGACGGCCTCGGGCTCCCGAAAGGGCGCGAGGGAGCCGCGTCCGGGAACCCGGGGGTCCCCGCGCCGCGCCCAGTGCGCCCCCTCCCCGCCCCGCCGGAGGCGCCCGCGGCTCTCCCCGCTCGGGAACCTGCGGCGCCGGGCGCGCCCGCGCGGGTTCGGCTGGGCAGGGGCGCCCCCTAGTGCCCGGCGCGGGCCGCTGCGCCCCGCCGCCCTCGCTTCCCCAGCCCCCGGGGCCCGGGCTTGGGGACCGGGAAGCAGCACCCTGGCCTCCGGGCCCGGGCTCCTCCGGGGACTGCCTTCTCTGGAGGGCAGAAAAGCACCTCGATAGTGGCGGTGGTGTGGGGGTGCTTAAAAGGGAGTCTTCATGGAGAGGAGGTTGGGCACCCTGCCGCCCTCCCTGTTGCTCGAGGCACCAGGTCCCCCTGGTGGTCCGCCACTCATTTGCCTTCTTTTCCAAGGAGCTGGGACCAGCTCTAGGATCCGCCCCACCACTCCCCGGCCCGGCCCAGCCCCAGGGTGGGGGCAGCCAGTTCTCCCCTGGAAATGTAGGTCCTGGCCCTCTGCCTGCCGCCAGCCCCGCATGCACCCCAGGCGCTGGTGGACACAGCCCCGCAACCTAGGGACGCCCTGGAGCGCTGGCCAGTCACAGTCCTTGCCTGACTTCACACCAGAGCCATTATCAAGACAAGAGGCAGGGCCGCCAGAATCAGAGCCAGAGGCCTCGACCCCCCCACACACACTCTTCCTCGCTCCTCCCCCGCAGCCTGGCACGATTCACCTGGTTGGCAGCACATTGTAAATTTGGGCTGCCAGCGTGAGTCACAGCTGTGAGCTGCCACCCCAGCCTGGGCCAGGCAAACGGGAAGGGAAAAGGCAAGTCATCAGGGCACACCAGGTGGCACAAGAGGTGCCAGCCGCCCTGAGGCTCCGTGGGGCCCATGCCAGCCTGCTCACCAGGCATCCTTCCCTGAACCTGAGAACCAAAGCCCCACACAAAGGCCCGCGTAGCATCAAGTGAGGGAACCTGGGGAGAGTCCCTGGGAACGTGTGCCAACTTGTCACACAGCTCTGTGCCCCCCCAACAGCTGCTTCCCAGCTGGCACAAATCACTATCACCATAGCCAAGACCAAGGCCTGGGAGGGGAGCAGTACCACCTGCCGATATCCATACAGGTGAGGCCAGGACCCGGGGCAGGCAGAGGGCTCTCAGTCATGCCCCCTCGCCCAATGCAAGCCCTGGCCCCTGCACCCACCCAGACACTGGTGGGCACAACCCAAGCAGAAAAGAGCCCTCCGCAGGGGGACTGTCCTGGCATCCCCTGGTGGAGAGAGCGCAGAGTGGGCGAGGGAAGTGGGGCAGCGCATGGGTCTGGGGCTACTCAGCCTGCAGACGTTTGCACAGCAGGCAGCAAGGGGATGTGGGGTGGCCAAGGTGCACTCGGTCAGCAGCTCACAGCCCAGCTGCCCTTGGTCCGGCTGGAAGCCCAGTGGTGCCGTCTGAGGGCACCCCCCAGCCCCCGCCTGCAGGTGTCTGTTCCCGCACCTTTCCAGGCACTGCAGTCATGTGTGTGACTGGCCGCGGGGCCAGGGTGGGAGAAGGAAGGGCAGGGGTGCCGTTCTCTGCAGTCTGCAGTTACCAATCCTGCAACCTGCTGCGGCCCCACAGCCTGAGAGATCTTTTTGCTTTCTAGATTCCGAGTTGGGAGATGGAAATGAAAGCACTTATCCAAGGCGGGTCGTCTAGCCAGGGAGCTGGCCGTGGAGCTCAGCAGAGACCTCTCCACTCAGCCGCCCTTTCTATGGCCCCATGAGCCCCCTTCCTCTTCCTCTTTCCTGAAACCAATGTGTTCACAGTTGCTATCTGCACCTTATGCCACTCTCTTTTGGGTTGAACATTTCACGAGCAACAAGACAGACCAGCCTCGTCCCAGACAGCACAGGTCCAGCAGCCTGGGGCTGTTGAGCCCCAGAGCACTGCCCTGCTCCTGCCCCCAGCCCCTCAGCCCAAGAGGACCCAGCGGCCCCAGCGGGGCCGGCAGCCTGGGGTCCCCCGCTGAGGGCGCCGCACCCGTTCAGGCCTCACTCCACCCCGAGTGGAATGCAGCCGTGCACTCAGTAAACTGACTTTATTTTCCCACCTTCGTTTCATGCTTGTTTCCTTCCCTGGACAAAAGCCAGGGGTCTCGGGGGAGAGGGAGGCACTGCTCACACCCCGCCTCACCTCCACTTCTGCTTGCTCCCCGACACCTCTGAGATGACACACCTGGGCCCAGGGGCTGGGCCAGGCTGGCACCCACGTAGGACTTGGGGTGTGTGTGCAATTGCAGCTTAGGGCACAAGGACTAAGTCAGGACTTGGGGTGAAAAAAGGTCAGAGAGAGTCAGTAGAGAAGTGTGTGAAGAGTGTGTGTGTGTGTGTATGAGAGAGAGATTAAAAAATACTAAAAGACGGAACAGACCACAGTATGTGCAGACATGCTGTGCTAAGTGAAAGCCAGGCAAAGGCGTAATCCCAGTACTTGGAAAGCAGAAACAGGAGGATGGAATATTCGAGGCCAGCCTCAACAACTTGGCATGACCCCATTTCAAAATAGAAAAGGGCCGCGTAGCTCATAGGTAGAATGCCCCTGGGTTCAATCCTCAGCACCAATGATAAGTGAAAGCAGCCAGACACAGAAGACTCATCTGATTCCATTTACATGCAATTTCTAGAAAAGGCAAAACTGTAGAGACAGGAAGCAGATCGAGGTCCCTGGGAACGGGGGAGGAAAGGGGGTTGACAGCAGGCAGCTGGCGGGGACTCAGGGGGTGATGAAGGTGTCATGAGGCTGGTGTGCAGTGACGCCTACACAACTGGACAGATTTGCTCACTGAACTGCACTTACAGTGGGTGAAGTTGGTGACATAGTTGTGACATGTGCCTCATGTGACATGTGCCTATTTTTGGAAAATGGAAGAAGAGATAGAAAAGGGGTCAGAGGGAGGAGGAAGAAAAAGATGAAATGGAGAGAACAAAGCACTTCCCCCTCCTCCTCCACGTTCCTCATACCCGGGCCCTGCTTCCCAGCCCGCCCTCTCTTGGGGTGCTCAAAGGATAAGATGTTACTGCAGAGGGGGGCCTGAGATGAATGAGGGTGTCCATAGGTCTTTGGGCAGGCTAGAATTACCTTAAAATCATGTCCCCCTCCTCTGATGTGTTCCAGTTGAAGTGACACAGCTATTGGAAATAAGTTCAGCCAGGTAGCCAGAACCCAAGAACAAAGGTAGAACCAAGGGACATCTTTGCCTGTTAATAGAGCCCAGACAAGCCACTCAAGTTGAAAATATCTGCATGATCTAAATAAAATTCTCAAAATATCATGTCCCTCGATTCACACACAAAGCCCCCAACCCCATAAGAAAACTCAGCTAAGACTGAGTAGAGCAGGGTGTGGTGGTGTGCACGTGCAAACACACACACACACACACACACACATACACACACACACACACACACACACACACAGAAACATCGAGTAAAGATTTGTCTAAGAGAGCCGGGCGTGGTGGCGCACGCTTGTAATCCCAGCATTCGGGAGGCTGAGACCGGAGGATCCGGGTTCGCGGCCAGCCTCAGCTACCTAGTGAGGCACTCCGCAACTTAGTGAGACTCGGTTTCAAAATAAAGAATAAAATATAGGGCTGGGGGTATAGCTCGGAGGTAGAATGCCCCCGAGTTCAATCCCCAGTAC